>JAJSOF020000005.1:192626952-192924452 GCA_025594305.2 Periplaneta americana
GCCCGATATTTCACTATAAAATTTATTTCTAATTACCGGTTCTTCTGTATGGTTGTGAAACTTGGACTCTCACTCTGAGAGAGGAACATAAGTTCAGGGTGTTTGAGAATAAGGTACTAAGGAAAACATTTGGGGCTAAGAGGGATGAAGTTACAGGAGAATGGAGAAAGTTACACAACACAGAACTGCACGCATTGTATTCTTCACCTGACATAATTAGGAACATTAAATCCAGACGTTTGAGATGGGCAGGGCATGTAGCACGTATGGGCGAATCCAGAAATGCATATAGAGTGTTAGTTGGGAGACCGGAGGAAAAAGACCTTTAGGGAGGCCGAGACGTAGATGGGAGGATAATATTAAAATGGATTTGAGGGAGGTGGGGTATGATGATAGAGACTGGATTAATCTTGCACAGGATAGGGACCGCTGGCGGGCTTATGTGAGGGCGGCAATGAACCTTCGGGTTCCTTAAAAGCCATTTGTAAGTAAGTAAATGGGGATTCGAATCGGCGTTCATTCTATACCTCTAATTCAAGGCATGGTGTCTTAGACCATGTAGATACGGCTCTGAATTCTTACAATAATTTTGCGAACGACAATAGAATATGGAGCAGATAGAAGACACTTGTTTAGTTATGACTTAAAAGTAATTAATCTATGCCTATTGTAGTAGAAAGCGTGACGCGTCAGACTTGTCTTCGTTAGCAGCAAGTGGACGTTAGCTTAGGTACCAGTACAATGTTAAATTTTAAGTTGTATGGTTGAAAAATTCATTGGACAAAGTTATGTAAATATAATAATTTATATTAATAATTAGTTGGTGATAGCGAGATAATATTAGTGAGATGTGGCTGAGGATTCTCCATAGATTACCTGATATTCGCCTTACGGTTGGAAAAACGTCGGAAAAACTTCAACCAGGTACGATGAAAGCGTAATGGAACGGAGAAAAATTCTCTCCGGCGCCGGGATTTGAACCCGGGTTTTCAGCTCTACGTGCTGATGCTTTATCCACTAAGCCACACCGGATACAACCCCGGCGTCGGATAGAATCGTCTCAGATTAAGCTCCAACTCTTGGGTTCCCTCTAGTGGCCGCCCTCTGCACTACGTCATAGATGTCTATGAACGTAGAACTGAAGTCCACACTTGTGCTGAGGTGCATTCGTTATGAGTGACTAGTTGGCCGGGATCCGACGGAATAAGCGCCGTCTTAAATCACGAAGTGATTTACGCATATCATATATATTATTTTAATGTACCGAAGTACATATGATATTTCCATGCAGATATTCTGCGTCATCATACGATGAAAGAGTAATGGAACGGAGAAAAATTCTCTCCGGCACCTCAGCACATGTGTGGACTTCAGTCCTACGTTCATAGACATCTATGACGTAGTGCAGAGGGCGACCACTAGAGGGAACCCAAGAGTTGGAGCTTAATCTGAGACGATTCTATCCGACGCCGGGGTTGTATCCGGTGTGGCTTAGTGGATAAAGCATCAGCACGTAGAGCTGAAAACCCGGGTTCAAATCCCGCCGCCGGAGAGAATTTTTCTCCGTTCCATTACTCTTTCATCGTATGATGACGCAGAATATCTGCATGGAAATATCATATGTACTTCGGTACATTAAAATAATATATATTCAACCAGGTAATCAGCCCAAGCGAGAATCGAACCCGCGCCCGAGCGCAACTCCGGATCACAAGGCAAGTGCCTCTGCCGACTGAGCTACGCCTATGGTCTAAAAGGTCGCCGGTGCCGAGGTCAAGAAAGCATTCAGTTTTACCGCCATGTCTCCCAAAGCATCTTAATGATGTGTAAAGGAGATAACTTATCTTAATAATTATAGTGTATTTCATGTGCATTATTTTACGGATAAATTGACTTGTTGATTCCGAATAAGTACAAATTTCAAGTTTCGATAAATTGCAGTACATAATCCGAAGAATAGCTTTTTAATTGAAAACGTGTATTTTCCTGAAAATCTGCAAACCTATTTTTTTTTTTTCAGCATCACAACTCTTTCTTGTGTATTAAGAAAGCAAGAATACTTCTTATTATTGGCATTTTTGTTCCCAGGTTATGTTGTCGAAGTCATCGCACTAGGACCCGCTCCGTGTTCAGTGGTGATATCGAAGGTAAGAATTAAATACTCTATATTCATGTAAAGATTATTAATTTTTTGTCCTGTAGAATTCTCTGTTATGGTTATTATTTATTAATGGCGGAGAAAAATTTGGTCCGGCGCCGGGGATCGATCTCAGGACCCCCAGTTTTACACACTGGGTGCTCTACCACTGAGCTACCCGGAGGCTCAATCCACAACATCTGATTGAACACACTACCTCTCAGTGGCGGCTCCTGCATATTTCTTAAGAGGAGGAAAGAAGTTAAAAGCACGAAATGACACCTTCTTGAATGAAACATGCTACAAATTAGCCTATATGCATACCTGTAAGACCAGGTAGTGTTGGAGTTGGCCTTCCCTTCTGTATAGCAATAATCTGTTCTTGTAAACTGAGTTTCCTAAATTGTCCAAAATATATTATATTTTCACTTCCATTCATTGTTGAATAATTGCGCAAATTAACAATTACAAGGAAATTCACAACCTCGTAGCATTTTTCGAGCACACTACAGCATCACACGTGTTGGAAGAGACTAGCTACTAACTCGTAACCGGAACCGTTTTACGGAAATGGAAAAGGGAATGGGAAATAATCTGAGGAAAGCGAGAACACTGCCCCCACGTGGTCTGTGTTGCTACATGTACATTTTACAAGTTCAGTATCACATGCTTTTGAAGAATGTCAGTTCTTGTAAAGTCATACTATCATTATTGTTCAAAGCTGCCGGTGGCCGATTAATTTTTTATGTTAAAAATGATGTAGTTTGGAGTACCTACTTTCAGTTTCAAATATATTTGTACAAAACTGACAACTTGGCTGTTGCCCTGTCTAGTAAACAATGAATAGAAGTGAATTTCAGGGGCCAACTACGTAGAACTACTTCATCTTTGTTTTACATAAACCCGACTTTAACTTTCAAATATCCACGAAAGTTTCAAACCATGAATAGTAGCCTATATAAAGTGCAATGAATAATATTTTTGATTTATAATTTAAAAAAAAGTTTATATGGTGTCTTTCATAGCGTTGCGTTAAAACTGATTTTGTTGTGTCTCCTCCTAGATGTGTTATAGTCCGGTTGAATGCAGCATCGTTAGGTGGCAACGGTAGCAAGCTTGCTGCAAGACCAGGCGGTTTCTATTTCTCGCCCATGACTGATTCAGAGGAGGATCTCCTCCCTCTCCGTTTATTTACTTGCTTTAAAACTCTACTTCTTTCTCTGGCCGCTAGTGCGCTGTTGTCTATGTGTGTTAACTGCAGTAGAGGAGGAATGGAGTGCCTTTCCTCCACACAGACAATCTCGCATCTTTCTCACAGTTTTCTACAGCACATGAGCGCGCGTCGTTTAAAACTCGATCAACCGAGTTTTTCTTATAGCTGTGAACTTAAAAATGATCGAATCTTCCTCGAATTTCAAGGCACATATTTTACTTTCAAAAGAAGAAAATGTGAGGAGGACGTTCCTCCCTTCCCTCCCCCGAGGAACCGCCACTGTGCTCTACGAGACGCAGATGTGAATAATTCCTGCTTCTTTAAGCGCATGCATCATGTAACATCACCGTTATCCCAAGTGGACTTAGAAAATATTCGCTGTTCACGAGTGCGGCCAGTTTTTTTGACAGCTGTAAATACTCCACTGGTTGAAATAAAAAAAAATGCATGGAAGTACAACGCCAATTCACGCGAATATACGCCATAGTTTCTTTTTTTCTGTAATTCTATACCTATATCTATACTTATATGAAGAGTCCACTGCAAGAATGATGGATGTCACTTTCTTGTCGAAAATGAATCAAGACTGTCAATGCATAACTTAAGACATATAGAATGTACATACAGAGTTATATGGCTTTAACACTGATAGTCATTGTCCAGTAATGATCGGAAAATCACAGTTAAGCTTTGAGCGCTAAGCATTTCAACCTTTCAATTGCTTCTCCTGCAAAATGTATTCCAAATGACATCCATCATTCTTGCAGTGGACTCTTCATATATAATCGTACGGAGTAACCAACCGAATTTAACAACAAATAAAGGCAATTAACATCTGAAAAGGCACGATGCCAGGAAAAAATAGTCAAAATAGGATTTAATTGAATTGCTTCAATTCTCACAAAGAAGAATCTTTTTAAGTCTTTCAGACTCCATTTCATTTATGAAATCGACGTTGTTGAAGTCGGAATACGTTCGAGAAATGTAATTCTTGAACCTAGATCGTGATGATGATTGATGATGATGATCATGTTCACAGCCACGTGCGGGCTTAGCGAACCTTGAATAGCTGTGTTAAACGTGAAGCAGCAACTGCTATTAGTTTTAAGGGTTGAAATCGATTGTTGAAGTTTGCAAGAGCGACTTTTCTACCTCCCCCTCCCCCGTGTGATATATCTGCATTCTGCCGAGCTGAATCAGCTATTAGCAGGCCCAGGGGTAATCCAAGATTTCCTTTGCACGAGTCCCCACTGCGGTATTGAGCGTGCGGAGGGTTGATACTGCTTTGTGGAGGGCTCGCCTTTATTTCCCGGTGCCAGCACTCGTCAGCGTTGCAATTGTGTGCGCCTCCCCAGTGCACTCTCCTACTTTAAAATCTCCGCGCAGCAGTCCACAGGGTGTTCACAAAAACTGCTACAAACTTGGAGTGTATAGGGCTCACTGAAATAAGACACCCATTTCTCTTCTGTAAGGAACAGTGTCTGAGAAACTGCCACCACAGTACATACACAGCACTACCATCATCTTAAACAATGTAAAGCTTTCCAATTTGGGGAGGGGGGGTTATTAGTCTGTAAAATTTTATCATCTTCTTTTGTTTCTGGCTTGTGGAAGAAAAGGCCTGATGGCCTTAACTTCTCCAGAATAAATAAATAGATATTATATTATATATATAGACCAAATATATAATTATATAAATATATAAGCCTAAAATTTGAACTGGTAATGGAAATTACGGGAAAACAGCTGAATAGTAGTTTTCAAAATGTCAATTTTTCAACATAATTTTCCTATTTTCCAAAATCCATTTGTCAGTCAGTTTTGAGAACTAGCTAATTGCATTTCAGAATAAAACAAAACACACACTGACATACAGTAAACAATATTACATGAAGGCCAATGATCTGCAAGAATTTTGACATATTTAGAGCTCCAATTAAATTGGTTATTAAAAACTTAACTTACTAAAAATAATTTAGGTTCGATTCTGTGGTGTGTAATTTTCTGAGAACAGCTGTTATTGGATATTAAAAACTACAAAACTTGAGGTGGTTTGATGACATTATTACCATTAGAAATGAAATATTTTGTAGTTAATGCCATGATGTGACTATTTTCATTAATTATAAATATTAATGCTATATTGATGATATGAAAGTGAAACGTTTTGGGGTTATTCAAGTAGATGTAGAGAATAACTTAAATTAGATTTTGATTTCTATATTTTACAAAGAAGAAGTTTTTCAAACTATATAGTATATATAGTATATGTTACTGAAAGTATAGAACTTACGTTCGAGATAATAATATTATTAAAAAGCAAATATTTTTATAGTTATTAATCAACGTGGGAGCTTAGGAACTTTTTCATATATTTAATGGCGGTGTCTTGTAGATATTTATATGCGTGGTTCTCTTCAGTATTGGCTCGAGAAAGAGCATGTTTCATTATTATGGAAGCAAATAACTTTCAGAATCTCTGGTATTCTTCATTTAAAATAAACCTGAAAAATGTTTATTTGAACGTCTAATGAACTTAGTTCGCAGCATTTGCTGCACAAGCCACTAGTTATTATTATAAATAGATGGGTGAAATTTCTATTTTCTAAATTTTTCAAGTTATGTTCTTGATTTTTTGTACACATAATCACGGCGTGACACATAATGATGTGGTGAAGTTTCATTTCTGTCAGTCAGTTAGTTTAAGAATTATTAACAAAATTGCTTTGGAAAAATTTGCATATTTCAAAATGAAATGTGTCGCTGACTTTTTCAGTAAAATGTCAGAATTTTTATCTTTTTTTTTTTTTTTTTTTTTTTTTTTGTAAAACCAATGGGATATTTATAAAAAAAAATTCCGTTATCTTTGCTGCAAAAAATAACTATAATTTGTTTGCAAAATCTGTTGATTACCCATCACATTTGATTTTTTTTTTCCGAATTTTATATTCATAATATTAAAACAAATTTACATCTTAACTCTGTTGAACTTTTTTCATAATAATACATTATGCAACGAGCCTATAATGGTAGTAATTAAGACGCGAGACATGTTTATGAAACGAGCGCAAGCGAGTTTCATAATTTCATACGAGCCTTAATTACCAATATAGTCAAGTTTCATACGACTTTTTATGCTCGACCATATTTCTAACTTGAAATTATTCAAAAGTATTCATATTTTTGTTATCTGACTAAGGAGCGGAACTGACCTTGTGCAATACCTCGTAGATGTGCGCAGACGCGAAAGTATTGATTTTTTCCGAGAAACAAATGTCGACATTGGCCTTGATATAATGTATAGAGTCAAATAAACATTAATCTTGATATAACCTTGAAATTGAATTAGACATTGAAAAACGAGATGACAAATTGAATTTATTTAAATATTATTTACAATTAACGCTAATTATTATAGTAACAGAACTGACTTTGTTTCAAATATAGGTTGTTTATTGATTTATTTTTGTCTTTCGATTGCATATCCGAGAATAATCGATACTTGCGCTTTCATATTGCTACAATGCTATTTTCTGATTGGTGGAACACCTGAACTTTAATGAATAGGTGTACTTCAATTAGGTCCATTAAAGGGCCTACTATATTTCGGCATGGTCGAGCATAAAAATCGTCATAAGTATAAAGATGACAGAAATGCTTCATAATACTCGGCGAAATATATTACCTCTTTTACTTGAACCAAAATATAATACAAAAGATGGGCAACAACTTCATTCTTCATATTATGGATGAAGATTATACAATCAGCTTGTTAAAAAAATCCAGAAATAAGCAATCTTAATAATAACATTTTCAGTAAGAGAATTAAATATTACATTTCTTTAAATTGAAACTGTCCATTATTTAACTTATTTGTTATGTATTTTTTTCGACTGGTGGTTTATTTTTTAGTTTCTATTTACAGTAATTTTAATTATATCACTTAACTTCTAATATTACATTACGTAAATTTTCTAATGAAATTTCGGCCAGTGTATGGGACCGGTGCCCACTCAGCATCGTGATGCATTTGGGGAGCCACGCTAGGTAGCGAAATCCGGTTGCGAATACCAGCTATAACGGCTGCGGGGATCATCGTGCAAACCACACGATACCTCCATTCTTGTTGGATGATCGTCCACCTCTGCTTCGGCATGTGGGCGTGAGGCCAGCAGCCGGCTGGTCGGTCTAGGCCCTTCACGGGCTGTAGCGCCACGGATTATTATTATTATTATTATTATTATTATTATTATTATTATTATGTTATTATTGTTGTTGTTGTTACATTACGTAACTAGAAATGCTCCAACCACGTGCATTTGCTCTATCGCATGCAAATGGTATATTTCAAATATGCAACATGTAATTTATAATTTCTATTTTAATGAATTCAAGAGAAATAAAAAAAATCAGGGTATGTGAACGTTGGTATTAAGCTCTGCTGCACTATTTCTTGCAACTCTCTTAATCGGTAATCACACTAACCGCCAATGGTTTCGTTCGACATAAAGCTCTATCACTGGAAATGAACGCTATATTCTCACACGTACATTGCATAAAGTAGGTAGACAGATGATGGATGTTCGGAAAGTTCATCGGTGAACAAAGAAAGCGATAGACATTTGAGGATCATAAATCCAGAAATTAAGTGAAATGTTCAGGCCGACCTCCAGTAAAACCCGGGAATTGCTGGAGGATGGGGGATCGATTCCCCGTGAGATGACGCTGCTATAAAACGGACCTCCGCTCGGTCAGATCACAAATCTCGCAAGAGTTACGACAGGGCACGCTGCAACAAGTTGAGAGAGAATACAAGCCTCAACAATCCACGAAGTAAACGGTTGCAGTGCCTTGTAATTTGTGTTGCTATGTTACAGTTGTCAGCAACACTTCTGCCTTCTCTTGTTTTATAATTCCATAGCAAATTGTTTGTAACTAACGTTTGAAACCGTATCTAAACAGATATTCAGTTTGAAAAGGAACTTCCTAACTTCATTTTAAGATATCAGTTCTTGAATTGATAGAAGAAAAGTCTGTAGTTCACCCAATGTTCGAATCCCGGTCGGGGCAAAATTACCTGGTTGAGGTTTTTTCACAATTTTCCCTCAACCCAATACGAGCAAATGCTGGGTAAAATAAATGGTGCTGGACCCCGGACTCATTTCAATGTTCGGCATTATCACCTTCATTTCATTCAGACGCTAAATAACCTAGATGTTGATACAGGGTCGTAAAATAACCCAATAAAATAAAAATAAGATATCAGTTCTTGAATTGATAGAAAAAAGTCTATAGTTCACCCAATGTAATACTTCTCTTTTAACATAAATTATGATAACATAATACTTCGCTCATATTTATTTATTTATTTATTTTGTCGTAATAATTGTAACATAAAATATAATATAATCAGAAAAACTTTATGTTCGACTAACCCTACTTCAACTTTTTATGTTAGAGCATGTTGGTTTGAACTGTATTTATCGCGTTGTTCAGGTTATATCAAAATGAATCATTGACGACACAACAGCGGTTTCTTTTCTTTTTTCATTTTTACAATGATCAATTTATTTGGCAAACACAATAGCCTATTAATCGTCACCATATTTGTAATGCTTTGCCTTAACAAACTTCCTTTTGTCAGTAACAACTCTGGAGCGTCCCAAAAAAAATGCCGGGTTTCATAGTATGAATAAATGCAACAAAAACAGATAATAGTGTCGCCAACTCAATTACAACAAAACATTGTTGGGACATTGCGTGATTGTTTTGTTGTTAGTTTGGGTTGTTGTTATCTTTTTTGTTGAATTTATTAACATTAGTAAATCCGGCGTTCTAGTTGGTACACCCTGTAGAAGTGAAAAATTATATCATTTTTTTTTATTTATAGCAAAAATATATTTTTAAAATAGCATTTTATGGAATTACTTATTTGAAAAATAAATACTTTATTAGCTAAAACGTCCACCGCTGTGAAGTATCGGACAACATGTACGACGTTGAACCAAGCGATCCTGGGTTCAATTCCTCTTTGGGGCCAGGGTTCGAATCCCGGTCCGGGCAAGTTATCTGGTTGAGGTTTTTTCCGGGGTTTTCCTTAACCCAATGCGAGCAAATGCTGGGTAACTTTCGATGTTGGACCCCGGACTCATTTCACCGACATTATCACCTTCATCTCATTCAGACGCTAAATAACCTAGATGTTGATACAGCGTCGTAAAATAACCCAATAAAAAATTCTCTTTGGTATAAGTTACCTGATTAAGGTTTTTCCGGGGTTTTCCCTCAACCCCTAAGAGCAAATGCTGGGTAACTTTCGGCGCTGGACTCTGAACTCATTTCGCTAGCATTATCATCTTCATCTCACTCAGACGCTAGATAACCATAGCAATTGATAAAGCGTCGTAAAATAACCCAATAAAAATAAATTTGTTAACAATGATATTAGGCATTCGTATTTAACTCACTGTCGTGTTCGTCTGCCAGAAGGACCCCTTTTACCCCCTACATTCAAATTTAATGAAAGGCATAAATTTAATTTCTATTGGTTTTTTTATTTTACAAGCAAATTATATTAAAATTAATAACTGAAGCTTCATTTCTAAAAAGTGTAGTCCCAGTTTTAATCATTAGCAACAAATATAATATTCTCTTGTTTTACGTTTTTATAAAAACAGTATTACAAAATGTTGGAAGCATTATAATTACTGATGTGTTATTTTTAATCATTAGCAACAACTGTACATGAACACTTTTCATATTTCCATTTCCAATTAACTGATATTATGTATATAATGTTCAAAGCTTTATCTATACTAGTATATTGCAGTTTTAATTTTTAGTAACAAGTATAGCTTCTGTTGTTTTTAATTTCCATGGCAACGTGTGTGATACTGTACAAAGCTTTATCTACATTAATAATTTCCAAATCGGTATAGGATATCCAGCACGCATTTACATGTTCGTATTGGGCTCCGCTCGCTGCACATGGTGACAACAGCGCATTTGTTGCACGTAGTTCGGACCCGCACGTCAATATTTATGCAGCGACCTTATCGGAACATAAAACCGAAATCGGAGGTTTTGAGCGTCTGGTATTACGACCGCGCCAGATGTGCGGATGCCAACCCGAGACGCTTGGATATTAAAACTCTGTCCGGTTTCAGATAGCGACACCACGTCATCCGTCTGGCTACTGTATGTAAGTGCGTTGTTATATCCGTCTCGATGGACCATAAGAAGTGTGTAGCTCTGTTCAGTCCAGTAATGCCATAACGACAGGCTAATATCTTTCAGACACACATAGTTGTACTTCCGCCAGAATTTTATTACATAATAGGCTATTTTACAGTGTGTCCCGAAAATGCTGCGACGAAGTATGAATTATAGGCAGGGATAAGAAGGAAATTTTTACGTAGGACTTTGTCTTCGTATTCAGAATTTTATTACTAGGGCTAGGATTTTGATGAAATTGCATTTTTTTTCTAGTAAGCCAGAAACATAGCTGCTTTAGTATTGATATGTTATGTGATAAACTGAGTGTTTTAAGACATATTTCTTAAGGCATTTTTTTTTTGCATTTATTGCCTGTTTCAACTCATAAGAGCATCTTTTGTTTTATTCTGTCATTTTTCAGGCATTTTCATTTAATTTTGTCCATAAATCTCCATTATTAATGTAAAATAATTTTTATTTCCTTTGTTGTTTTCTTTACATATTTTGTTCATTAATACCCATTATTTTGTATAATATTTTAATCGTTTTTCTACACAATTATTGTCATTTTAACGTAGTACACCTCATGTAATGGATCAGCCCAACCACTCCTTCAATATAGACTCCTCTATACTTGCTAATTCCGGTTAAGAGTGGCCTTGTGGTAGACTACATGGAAACTACGTCTGATAAAATAATTAATTAAAGTGTACTACTTAGAAAAAATTATGTAAAATTTAATTTAATTACTAATCTAAATATTAAGTAGTACAAAATCTCTTTTCCTACCAAGCCAATTATGTAAGATCAATTTTTAGGGCATTTTTAGATTTTTAGGTCATAAATGCATTGTTTTTAGGACATTTTTTCATGATTTAGGTCATCAAAATCCTAGCCCTATTTATTACATAATATGTTACAGTGTGTCCGGAAAATGCTGCGACGAAATAGGAATTGTACAGGGACAAGAAGGAAAGTTTTGACTAGGACTATGTTTACGTATTCAGGATTTTATTACATAATATGGTACAGTGTGTCCGGAAAATGCTGGGACGAAATATGAATTGTACAGGTATAAGAACGAAAGTTTTGACTACGACTATGTCTTCGTATTCACGATTTTATTACATAATATGATACAGGGTGTCCGGAAAATGCTGCGACGAAGTATGAATTGTCGAGGAATAAGAAGGAAAGTTTTGACTAGGACTATGTCTTCGTATTCAGGATTTTATTACATAATATGATACAGTGTGTTCGAAAAATACTGCGACGAAGTATGAATTGTACAGAGATAGATAGAACCACCTTGTTGACGATAACTAAAGAAAAGGAAACCTGATACAACAAGTGTAATTTTTATTGGGTTATTTTACGACGCTATATTAACATCTAGGTTATTTAGCGTCTGAATGAAATGAAGGTGATAATGCCGGTGAAATGAGTCCGAGGTCCAGCACCGAAAGTTACCCAGCATTTGCTCGTATTGGGTTGAGGGAAAACCCTGGAAAAACCTCAACCAGGTAACTTTCCCCGACCGGGATTCGAACCCGGGCCATCTGGTTTCGCGGCTAGACGCGCTGACCGTTACTCCACAGATGTGGACAGTGTAAATAACAGAGGTAAATTTAAGTGTATATGATAATTGAATATAATAAATATAAATTCTAAATGTTCCTGGCCTTCATTTAAAGCACCTGTTGTTAGGTTCAAATGGTATATCCTTAACTCAGTTTGTAAATTGTATTAAAATAGTTGTAAAATGTAAATATATGGAAATAATAAATGTAAACAAATATAAATAATTGTAAATAAAATGTAACTGGTAATTCTTCTACTCAAGGGCAGGTGTTTCACTGCAAATTCAGTATTCTTCAATCTTTCCTATTTTCTGCCTTCCTCTTTGTCTTCGCATATGATCCATATATCTTAATGTCGTCTATCATCTGATATATCTCCTTCTGCCCCGAACTATTCTCCCGTTCACCATTCATTCCAGCGCATCCTTTAGTAGGCAGTTTCTTCTCATCCAGTGACCGAACCATACCGCTCGTGTATCGTACATTATTTTGTGCGAAGATCGTTTATTACATACCTGAAAGAGGAATTTCTAATTAGTTGCAATGAAATCTCCATCTTGGTTTCTGTTCAATGACGGAAAATTTGCAAACCATAAATATCTATCTTCAACATTGTTGCTTTAAAATGTTTTCTGTGTTTACTATACTCCAGCAGGCCGTGATATACAGTACGTCTGTCTTTTTTTCCCCCAGGGTATAAATGCGAACTTAAAACAGACGGTAAGGTTATGTAACTTGTTGATTTTTTCACGGCTTCCTTAATGTTACTTGCATCACAAATGCAGTAACTTTAGTGGAGTTGTAGAGTTTACTTAATTTTTGCAAATTTTAAAAACAATAATTAACAGTGCAATTTAGGTGAAATTGCAGTGGTAAGTTTCCAATTTATAATTATTACTATATTGAACGTCTCTAAAAATAATATGTTAAAAGCCTAAAGCAGTAAAATCAATATGTCACTTAAGCGGTAAGAAGAGGGAAATTGTTGTGTGTGTTAGGTTGGGAATACTGGATGTGGAATTTGATACTTTCCGCGGATTGGTTTTGTGCGGAAACCAAGTAAATACGCACGATCTCGCACAAAATTAACAGCGATTTCCTTGCTTCAGTTTTCGTGTTAGATCTATTTCGTATCCTAGCAACTAAATATAGTTAACAATTATAGTATTAGCGTCACACAAAATACTAACTTTAAGGCTAAATTTTAATGAATAGTGCACATGGAATTAAGTTAAAAGCCTTTCCTGGCTTCATTTTCAAGTTTGCACGATTTCGTATCCTAGCAGCCGTATGCAGGACGGCAGACTGTAATTGCAAGGTTCAGTTGAAGTCAACATCATTTCCTTACCCCGGTCTTACTGTTAGCATTAGCACTGCATGTCACTTCGCGTGTGGTCGTATCCACGGCAACGCGGCAAAGACACGATCTGAGTAAATGAAGAGCAAAGCACAGGCACTGGATCAGCTAATGAACCCGCCCCGTGCTTTTAACACTACACCGCGTAATGTCAGCAATCAGCGCTGTTTGTTCAGGCCGTTGACTGCAGTACCGAGTCCCTAATCACATGATCCCGTCACCTGATCCCTGTAACACGTGACAATTCAGGTGCGTTCACTTGCGTTACTCACAACTTACATTACAGCGAAGTTCCCTTTACTGTATGAGTTTATTTTTACTGAAATAACGGTCAGCTATTTTAATGGCACCATACATTCAGAGATACCAACTTCTTAACTTTTCTTCGACTCTGTCTTCGTTGCTAACTTCAGAGCGTTGCCTCAGAGCAACAGAATGCATAAGGGCTATTCCATATGAAACCGATCAGTAAAAAACCTCGCATTTTTTATACTCTAATTTTTTCCCTACTTATACAAGGTGCTGAGGAGAGTGCATTTTCAAAAATATACTATCAAAAGTCAAACGGTTTTCGTATTGTTGAGCGACAAATTTAGCGTATTTTATAAAAACAAGCCTCTTTCAGCGCTCAGAACTCTGGGACCATTTACTGCAGAACATTGAACGGGAGCTCATTTTGAAGCTGACATTCGGTAGGTTAGGATAAGAAGTAATCCTTATTTTTATTGTACACAAAGAGACAGATAATCTGATTTTACTCACTTTTAGGCTTTTCGCTTATTTGTAAAAAAGTAAAAAAAATATTGAGAAAAAAACCTTGGGTTATTAAGAGGGATACGGCATTGTTTGCTTAGTGGCTCGGCAATAAGTTTCGAGGGTATTAAATAGATTATTGTCACATGCCTGGACTTGAACGGCGCAGTACCGCATGCACTGGCCGAGAGCTGAAGATAAGCGAGCGATGGGCGTCATTTTACTCCTGTGTTTATGAAAACCTGTGATAAAGCTAGCACAGACATGACTGCTAGACGAGACATCACGTATTTATGCCTCCTGGAATGCTTGTCTCGGCTAAGCTTCCGTCTCACAGTCAGCTGGTTAGTTCACGCGCGTACTATTTATTTTCTTTATTTTATATTTTCAATACTTTATCAACATACCATCAGTAAAAAAAATGTGTTTATTTGTACTTTCAATGCGGAATCTAACTATATATTTTTTCTTGGTCAAAGGCGTCTTAATGAAGAAAAATCTAAATTTCTCCATTTCCATAAAAAGTAAGGAAAACTGTAACTCAAGGCCTCCCGAGCGTATCTTCTTACCTTGGTCCTGCAAACGACTTTGTTAAATTCTGGCATGAACCTTTTGATTTTAACTTCTGTTTTGAATCTGATTATGAGATTCTGTGCCTTCCCCCGACTCCGTGTATGACTCCATCTCCGTTCCTGATTTCGCCTCCATTTCTGTCTCCGACTGCGTTTCTGAATTCAACTCCGTTTCCGGCTTCGTTTCTGACTTGGATTCGGTGTCTGTCTCCGACTCCATTTCTGACTCCGCCTCCGTGTCTGTTTCAGACTGTTTCTGTCTCCGATTTCGTTTCCGATTCCAACTGCGTTTCTGACTCAGACATATTTTACGACTCTCCGTTTCTGACTCATATGTATATATATGTGCTGGCGATCAATCAAAATATTTAATCGATTAACTATTTGAATTTAATCGATTAATCGATTTTGATCGAGTTGAAAAATGTTTTAATATACTGTAATATACAATTATTTTTAAATTTAACTTGTGTTCGGTGATAGGCCTAAGCATAAGTATTAATGTTATGTATCTATATAAGGTATGGCCATGCTAAAGTTTGAGAATTTTTCTAGCCGCCATTTTGAAAAAATGTAAACCACTTTTTTCTTACTCGTTCTCAATCTAATGGACTTTCTTAAAACAATTTCCTTTTCCCATAAAAGTAGCTTTAATTGTCCAAAAAGTTCCAAATTCCAAAAGTCTACCTAGTGGCCATATCAGGAACATGTGCACATGATATGGCCACCCTTGTTCCATGTTCTGTAAATCGTGATTGTTTTCAGTTTGATAGCGCAGTTGTGCTAAAATTAAATAATTTTGGTGTAAAATGAATAAACATGACATTTAATAATCTTTTTTATAATTCAAAAGTGTAGTCAAAACAGGTTTTTCCGTAAAAAATTAAATTGTTTTTATTAAAATACAGAATTTTTGGGTAATCCCAGCTATAAGGCATGTAAATTTGTCAGGTGAAAAAATAAAAGTGAAATGAACTTGACATGACTATGGTGAATTTGATATGGCCATATCAGGAGCAGGTAAGCTTTCACGAAAATCGTTTGATTATGAACAACTCGTAAAAGATACCCATCAACGACAACACCAATCAACAGAACATTAAAAACTAAATGGAGTACGATGGTTTTCATGAAACAAGTCTTTGAAAAACATGCACAAATCAAAGGACACTTACCAGAGAAAAATAAGAAGAGGTCACATGAAAACCGCAAAACAGGCAACTGACGCCATATTGCTCAACCTGACTGGATGGAAAACGATCAAGTGACATATCAGGATGTCCTTTCACTGGATGCTGCTGCAATTTAGCGGATTTCTTGATTAACTAACTCAGAATAACGGGGTGGCCATATCAGGAACATGGCCATAACAGGAGCACCCACCTTATATTGTATCGTTATATTACAAAACAACTATTTTAATTACTTAGCCCTACTGACATATTTATTATGAGGCTTATAATTTATTGTGTCAATTTCTCCGGGAAGTTTTTAGACAAACATAAATAACAAAAAGTATGAAGACTCACCTAGTTAATACTGCTTCATCCATGATTTTAAACATGTGAGTGCATTCACATACTCCGAATTAAGTGCCGATCTATGTTTAGTAACAATGTTTCCAGTATCACTAAACACGAAACAAACTTTTTTTCTGTCAAGCACCTCTCCATGATCATTACGTTTCACCGAGTTTACCTCTCAAAGTGTCATATGACATAAGAGAGTTTACACTTTTCACAGACCACAGAAAACTGATTTTTTTTCTTTATCAAGCTGAACACACAACCGTCATATACGAACTCAATACGAAACTGCAAACCCATGCAAAAGTACAGCGATCGAAATAGAAGACTGGCCCCTACTGTAAACCGAATTACCAGATTTTAGGGAGGGGGGGGGGGAAGGAGATAGTTATGCTGTCACTTGCACACAGTGTAGACATGGCTATTTTATAAGGAATGAGGGGGACGAATCCCAGAAAAGTATGTATTTCATATGCTAGGAAGATGAGCTGACAACAAGGTGGAAGTTTTCTTGGAAAAACATAAAACTTAATAAGAGTTTCGCATTGTGTTTCAACTTTAAATAGAGGTAGACTAGGTCATTGTCCTCATATCTTCATCTCTTTCTGAAGTGTTTGTGCAAAAATTTTCTCTCCGCTACTTGATTTACAGTTAGAAAATAACAGTACTATTGTGCTTTTAAGTAGGCAGTTTCCGAGAGAAATACTGTCGGAATATTTAGTATGAGTTTGTATTAACAAAATAATAATTAATATCAACTGCAACCGATTAATTTTAATCAACTCGATTATACGATTAAATATTTTTGATCGATTAATCTTTCAACAGAAATTGATCGATTAATCGGTTATTAATCGATTAAATCCCTCAACACTCATAATATATATATAATATATATATATATACACTGTTGGGCGAAGAATCTACGTAAAGATCAATTTTTGGTCCTACAAAATTTATCTGTTATGGTAACAAGGATGGGATTCTTTTACGTGCAGTAAATGTACTGTGTATGATATGGACCTCTCAAATGTACTTCCTATTGGAAGAGGCCATACTATGGACAACATCGCCCTTTAAAATCCATTATCCGCAATCGAATTTGAACCTACGAACTCTGGGATACATCGTCTGTCATAGTAACCTCTAAACTAAGGAGCATTATCACACTCACCAGCAGACCACCAAAGGCGACTGTTATAAAGGGAAATTATGAATTTTCCTCGTTCAGCTTCATTATTATCTAATATGTACAACCCTATTGAGAACATGTGGGGTGGTTGCCCGGTAACAAGACCATTTAAGCCTCATACAGCGTTGTTAATTATTCAAAGTCGGGTTCAGTAATGGGAAGTGATCCCCCAATAGACGGGGCCTCGAACCCCGGATGTCCATGCACGCGACTGCCCCGCCCTACAGAACGTGTCGCTGGACATGTGTCGCTGCAATAGGCGTCATCGGCACGTGGCTGTCGGCATTGCGATTGGACATTGACCTGCTAGTAGGACGGTGAGTAATAATAACAACGAAGTGCATATTGTATTATTCCATTCTGTTTTATTGTTTATCTTTCCTCTGGATTTTTATTTTCAATATAGACTCCATAGGAAGAATGTGTATATATATATATATATATAAATATATATATATATAAATATAATATATATATACAGGATGACCGTAAGTAATGCCATTACTTTCAGGCGTTTATTCTTTAATATATATTAAACGAAAAGTGAAATAGAGTTTTACTCGTTTTTGCTTCCTTTTTTGGTACAAATGCGGTGGAGTGGCTCCGTTGGAATCTTCTGTTATGGAAATTTATAATTTGGAAAGCTAGCTGACTCCGCCCACTACAGGAACACCACTCAATACGTTACTGATAAGGCGATCGCTTTGCTCATGCTCGAAGTTGACATCAAAAGATAAGTATAGAAGAAGAAGCAAGAAATTCATTTTAATTTACTGGTGCAACTATAAGAAAGTATTGAAAATCAAATAAAGAAAATAAATAGTTCGCGCGTGAACTAACCCAATACATGAAGATACAAACTTAAATAAGAATTATTTTAGCATTTAAATTTGTACACATACAAATACAGTATAACTTGGTTATAACGACATCCAAGGGACCTTAAAAATTATGTTGTAATAAACGAGTGTCGTAGTAACCGAGATTCACATTATAAATCTAGTGAGGTGGAAAATGAAAAATAACAAACTTAATTAGACTTATTTTAGATTTATGTATTGACTTTTAAGCCTACAATGAACATAATAAAATACACGTAGGCCTACAATTATAAATACAGTATTCTGTATTAAAACAGTTTGTTCAGTACTCACCAAACTACTTTACTTAGAAGTGAAGTAATCAGTCATTTTACTCTGTTGTCTTCTACTTGCCCAATACACACTTTCTAGGGCTAAATTAATTTCTATGTTCATTATTTCAGTTGCAATTTCACTGCTCCCTTCCCTAGCTTCATAGCACATGTTCATAATTCTAATGACTTCTAAAGCGTCACTCACTTTTAGTGGCCATATTGCGTTAAAATGCGTGCACGTAGTGAAAACTTGATGTCGAAACTGATCTAATACCGCATGAATTTGGGCAGGTTGCAATGGGGTGGGGAATCCGCCTGCAATCCAGAGGTCTATGACAGAAGGAAACTGTAAAGAATTTGTTAGGATCAGATTTCAACAAAATATTTCTTAAAATATTTTGTTTCTTAGAAAATCTTATTCCAAACTGAGGTTGAAAATGACGTTATATGCGAGGTAGACGCATATGCTTTTATCGTATTAAGCAAGGTAGGAAAGCATATGTCTTATGGGGAATTAGTTGAGACCACAGAATATTTGACTTTATAGGCGAGGTGTCGCACAAAGCGAGGTCGCTATAACCAAGTTCTACTGTATAAGGAGAATATTTTTAATAACACATACAAATATAAGAGTAAATAATTACAGTGGTAACTCCTCTAAATTCTAATTCTAATTTATTCACAATTTACATTTGAAATGATACATATGTATTGATACCCAAAATGAGCATATGCTCGTGCTCTGGTACAGTCCAGTAGTCTACATAAGTTTTACAGAGATCAATAATAAAGTTGATGATAGAAATAATAGTAACAATAATAATAATAATAATAATAATAATAATAATAATAATAGAATAACCGTGACGGATATGATACAAAGGTAGTAATACAAATTAATTCATTAATAATAATAATAATAATAATAATAATAATAATAATAATACTAATAATAATAATAATAATAATAATAATAATAATAATAATAAAACAAAAATATTTACAATAATAAAATAAATACTAAGACAGATAAAATAAAATATAAAACCACTTAGCGAGAGTTAACACAACTTAAATAAGCATATAATAGCCAGGAAAAAAATGACGAACTCGAAAATCAACAGAAAAGTTTGTTGTATCGCAGACGACAGCAACCGCCGTATTGACTTTGTGTTATGCATTAATGGTAATAGGGGGGAGCCGAAATTCTACGTAACTGCCGTTCTCTTCGAATCTTCTCGTACAATCATGGGAAGTTAAAGCTGAAAAACAAAATGTCTACGAGTCAAACTGTTCATTATTACCAGGATAAATACAAATAATACTGAAATATATTAATCAAGTTTCACTTATAGATCTCCCCTTTCAAATTTCAAATAAAATAATTGTTTTAACATTAACAACAAAAATATGTTTCAAGTAATTTAGACTGATACCCTTTCATAATACATTAACTCAGACAAGAAATGAAGTTGAAACTTGTAGGAAATCTGCTGCGTGGTCCCTCTACATCATCCTCAGTAATACATAGACTAGTATTAAAACAGTAAATAGAGTTTGTATTCACCCTGTTGCTTCTACGACTCCCTGAGTTCATTGCTAGGCAGTGATTGGATCGCCGAGGTAGGGGCGGACAAAGAAGACCAATAACTAGTACACAGTACGTACAAACGTATAAAATGACCTTCGATTGGCTAATAGTTTTTACCCCATTTATGAACAACGAAAGGACTCCATGTAATATTCATTAATCCACCTAGTTTTAGTCCACACCTGTGGAGTAACGGTCAGCGCGTCTGGCTGCGAAACCAGGTGGCCCGGGTTCGAATCCCGGTAGGGGCAAGTTACCTGGTTGAAGTTTTTTTCCGGGGTTTTCCCTCAACCCCATAACGAGCAAATGCTGGGTAACTTTCGGTGCTGGACCCCGGACTCATTTCACCGGCATTATCACCTTCATATCATCCAGACGCTAAATAACCTAGATGTTGATACAGCGTCGTAAAATAACCCAATAACCTAGTTTTAGGCAATATCATCCCTCGAGAGTTAGTAGTGTTGCATACACAGTTTTATATTAAACATTATTTGTTCGCAACCTCCACATATGTTATCAAATTGAAATAAGTTCTTTAATTGAGTCGAAACAGACCACAGTGCCTAATTCTTGTTGCTGATGTTGGGGATAACCAATTCAAGTTTTTATTTTGTTTATTGTAGCTCGTAGCTCAATATCTTACTTGTAAGATGCAGAAAATATGTTTGGAACAAGTCAACAGTTCTAACAGAAATATAAAATAATAGTAATTAGATTAATTCAATTTACAAGCATAAACAATTAATTGGTTGTCTAGGAGATACGAGTGTGGAGACATTATGTTAATTTTGTGCTGAACCTTTTCTTATTTGAGACATTTCAAACAAAATTTTAATACAACTTTCGTTCTGAAAATTAATTTTAAAATTTTACATTTGTTCGTATCACATTTCTGCACACTTAAAGGACAAAACTAAAGTTCTTTCAATAGTCCACACCTGTGGAGTAACGGTGAGCTCGTCTGGCCGCGAAAGCAGGTGGCCCGGGTTCCATTCTCGGTCGGGGCAAGTTACCTGGTTGAGGTTTTTTCCGGGGTTTTCCCTCAATCCAATATGAGCAAATGCTGGGTAACTTTCGATCCTGGATCCCGGACTCATTTCACCGGTATTATCACCTTAATCCCATTCAGATCCTAAATAACCTAAGATGTTGATAAAGCGTCGTAAAATAACCTACTAAAATAAAAAATTCATTCATTATAGCTTACTCTCTTAAATTGACTGAGGATACTGGGAATTAAATCAATGGATTTAACGCTATAAAAAGGGATTCTTGCATAAAATTGTTGCAATCTATCCTATACGAACCTAAAAATCCCTGTTTTGTGAAGGATTTTAGATAAGAGCGCAACTAGCCATAGTAGCTGACGCGCCCTTTTTAAACCCCGCTAGCTAACCTAAAAATCCTAGGTCTACTTATGACTGATATTTTTTGGTATGCACTAAAGTGATTTGAAAGTCATTTTCGTGTTGCTTGTTTGACATCGCTGTTTCATCCACATCTGTTATACAGATCTTGAAAATCCTGCTTTGCTTTCCAACTTTGTTGAAATCTTCTCCGTACAGTTGAAGTGGGGGCGACGCGAAGATGAACCTCCAGAAACTTGTTGAATGGCCACGGAGTTCCCTTCGCAGAAAGCGACAGCAGGCAGAGTTATTCTTGAAGGCGCTTGTTTCGAAGTTGCGGCGCATTTCAGGTTGATTTCAATTCCGAGGGAGTCCAGCTCCCACACCCGCCCCTGATTGGTATGGCCACCGCAGTGCACACAGCTGTCGGCTTACATTGCACCAGGGCATACAATTAAACACATACAAGACTCAACTGTAAGCTGGCAAAGGGTGTCCAACTCTCCGCTTCATATTGTTGCTCTTTGCAGTTGCGTGCGGCTTCAGATTTGAAGAGTCCTAGTTCAAAAACCTATGCGTAGTTTAGAGGGAAAACATTATTTCCTGGGGGGGGGGGGAGGAACCCTCACTCAAGAATAGCCAGAATTACTATTTATTTATTTATTTATTTATTTATTTATTTATTTCCGTACCGTAATTTCCTATAACTATGGTCCAGGCATCCAACTACGGTCCAAAACGCATTACGTACTACTTAGTCCCCCAAGAGTTCGGTGTTTGCTATTTAAGGCGCCACTGTGATGGAATTATGTTTCCCATAGATGCTTCTATCTACCATTACACGTGGCAATGATATGGATGCTTAACAAGGTCAGTGTGCATCGTTCTATTGAATGTGTGAAGACACGAAATCATTCAGTTTGTGTTTGTCTGTTTTATTAAGCTCTCCTCTGTAGAACTGGTAAATTATAGATATGTGATTGTTTGTACAATTAAACCTGGCTATATAGTGTTTCCTTTCACGTAATAATTAGACTGGCAGAGGTTAAGGACTCTGCGTGAAAAATGTTTAACCTGAAGGCTAGAAGTCAGTCCTCAACTATGTACCACAATTTTTCGTGGACCATAGTTGTATTTCATTTTGAAATATTTGTTTTAATGAAATGTGAACAATTTGATTATTTACTTCTGCAAATACGGTATCTCAGTATATTCTAAAACACCATTTAACATTATAGTCCAGTAAATAAAGAAACAGGCTGTTCCAGAATCAATGGTACTAGCACGAATAATGGTCCCATAAAACGAAAACTTCAGGGTAGAAGGATCACAACCGTCCCTGTAAGTGACTGAGAGCGATGAAATTGAATTGGATACAGATTATGATGTTTCCGATGTACTCTCCATATTTACAGACAGTGAGTCAGATGTGGAAAAGAAGACGAAATGTGTTAAAATAATGCTAAAGGCACATAATTATATGGTAGTTACTTATGAGGAGGAATTGTGGCCAGGGAAAGTTTTGGAAGCGAAGAACAATTGAGCTGTTGTTTCATGTATAGTAAGAAGCGGCAATTACTGAGGGGAGGCAATATCCGCTATTAGTATCATCTGGGTGGCCACAAAATCAGTTGAACATTTGGAAGAATATTGAAACAATTTGTAAGTTTTTACACCTTTTTTACGCCTTTTAATTACATCCATTGTTTGGCGTTGAAAATAATAGCGCAAGTGATAAAAAAAGAGTTTTTTTTTCTGGGAAGCAATGTTTTCTTCATTTCATAATAGGTTTTCTGATTCTCAAATCATAAAAAAATTGAGAAACTTTAGGTGGCCCGGCATTTTTGCCGGTGAGTGTACTTGTTCATTATTGCAGGAAAATGACTTTCAGATTTCACTTGTTTATTGTGTGTTTATGCAATGTGTACTAATAAAAAGAATCCATATACTTTTCATTTATTTTTAATATTTCTGTGCTAGATTATGTTTCTACCCTTAAATTAGAAACTCAATTAATTGATTTACGAATAATTATAGATGCAGCTATAGTCCATTGATACTTTCAAGCATGAATATATGAGTGGATCATAGTTGGGCAACTCAGAATACAACTATGTACCAATGTTTATTACTTTTTCAACACTTGTAATTAAATAATTTCAAACATATATGTCAATATTTATTTAATATACACTTACAAGAGTCCGAAGCCAAAATTTCACTTAATCTGGATGAATAGTACTGAATATACAAAAAAAAATGTGACAAATGTGGACCATAGTTAGGGGAAACTACGGTACTTATTTATTTAATTCTTTTATTTATTATTTATTTATTTACTTATTTATTGAATTATTTATTTGTTTATTTATTTATCTATTTATGTATTTATTTATCTATTTACTTATTTATTTATTTATCTATTTATTTATATATTTGTTTATTTATTTATATGTTTATTTACTTACATATTTACTTATTTATTTGCTTCTTTATTTATTAGTTAGTTATTTATTGAATTATTTAATTAATTATTTGTTTACTTATTTATCTATTTACTTATTTAATTAATTATTTATTTATTTACCTTTTATTTATTAGTTATTTATTTATTTACTTATTTGTTTATTTATTTATCTATTTATGTATTTATTTATTTATCTATTTACTTATTTATTTATTTACTTATTTGTTTATTTACTTACGTACGTACTTATTTATCTATTTACTTACGTACGTACTTATTTAACTATTTATTTACTTCTTTATTTATTAAGTTATTTATTTATTTACTTATTTATTCAATTATTTGTTTATTTATTTATATGTTTATGTATTTATTTATTTACCTATTTACATATTTATTTATTTATCTATTTATTTATATATTTGTTTGTTTATTTATTTATGTTTATTTACTTATTTATTTGTTAACTAATTAATTAATTTATTTATTTACTTATTATTTAATTATATATTTGTTTATTTATTTATCTCGTAATGTATTTATTGATTTATCTATTTACTTATTTATTTATTTACTTCTTTATTTATTTATTTATACTTATTTATTTATTGACTTATTTATTTGTTTATTTATTTATCTATTTATGTATGTATTTATTTATCTATTTATCTATTTATTTATATATTTGTTTATTTATTTATATGTGTATTTACTTACATATTTACTAATTTATTTATTTTTTTACATCTTTATTTATTAGTTATTTATTTACTTATTTATTTAATTATTTATTTGTTTATCTATTTATGTATTTATTTACTTATTTATTTATGTATTTATTTATTCACTTATATATATTTATTTATGTTGCAATAGGAATAATAGTGAGACAATTGAAATAGAAGTTCCTGGAAAATAATGTAATCTTCTCAGACTTGAATAACTCTATATAGGGCCTATATGATATTGGATATTCATTTATTTATTAGTTATTTATTTACTTATTTATTTAATTATTTATTTGTTTATCTATTTATGTATTTATTTACTTATTTATTTATGTATTTATTTATTCACTTATATATATTTATTTATTTTGCAATAGGAATAATAGTGAGACAATTGAAATAGAAGTTCCTGGAAAATAATGTAATCTTCTCAGACTTGAATAACTCTATATAGGGCCTATATGATATTGGATATTCATTCATTCATTCATTCATTCATTCATTCATTCATTCATAGTTTTCTGCCCAATGACAAGTCCTTATTTGACCATGTCTATGCATACATTATGCCATCGACAATAAAGTTCTATCTATCTATCTATCTATCTATCTATCTATCTATCTATCTATCTATCTATCTATCTATCTATCTATCTATCTATCTATCTGTCTGTCTGTCTGTCTGTCTGTCTGTCTGTCTGTCTGTCTGTCTGTCTGTCTGTCTGTCTGTCTGTCTATCTGTCTATCTATCTATCTATCTATCTATCTATCTATCTATCTATCTATCTATCTATCTATCTATCTATCTATCTATCTATCTATCTATCTATCTATCTATCTATCTATCTATCTATTTATCTATCTATCTATCTATCTATCTGTCTCTCTGTCTGTCTGTCTCTCTGTCTGTCTGTCTTTCTCTCTGTCTGTCTGTCTCTCTGTCTGTCTGTCTGTCTCTCTGTCTGTCTGTCTATCTGTCTGGCTGTCTCTCTGTCTGTCTATCTATCTATCTATCTATCTATCTATCTATCTATCTATCTATCTATCTATCTATCTATCTATCTATCTATCTATCTATCTATCTATCTATCTATCTATCTATCTATCTATCTATCTATCTATCTATCTATCTATCTATCTATCTATCTATCTATCTTCTCTACAAACCCACCATTCTCTAATTTTCCCTCTTTTCCGCCTTCTTCTTAGTCTCCGCGTAGATTCTGCGGAGACTAGCTCTTCTCCCGTTTACCATTCCTTCCACTGGTCTTCTTGAAGAACAAATATAGAAATTAAATGTTCAGCTAAACTGCGACTTAGGTTACGCCTATCTACAATTGAAGAGTTCAGAGCCATAGCGGGCTAAGCGCCATTTATTAAAAAGGGAGAAAGCAATGGTTAAAGTTAAGTAAATACCATAATTTGAAAATCGACATATCAGTTAATTTTAATGTGCATAGCCTACTTTATCTTACGCGTCAACATCAGTTCTTCCCGAGATTCATTTCATTATTATTCCATAGCATTCCCCGATCTCAGGCTGAAAGTTATCCAAGATGAAAGTAGCGCCTTCCCCTTTCATGATAATACATAACACACATGTACGTAGCTACATACGCATTACGAAGTCAGGGCAAAGGGTTTCGTGTGCTAAATCTTGAACCGCTCCACACATGAATGAATCAGCTTCGCTTGTATTCCCCAGGTGCCGTGCATACTGTATGCTAACAGAGCCACACGCACGTAGAATCGGTTTCTGTCGGTGATGCATTTAATTGCCACCGCATTAATTAATTAATAATTGACAACTACAGCGCGCAGGAGTAATCATGTCGCGCAAGAAGGGCATATGGACTCACGACTGTTCACTGTTACCTTGGCACATTGCTGGATTTAGATACAGCAATATAATATTTGGCTGGAGTAGTGACAGTAATATTGAAATATTCACAAGAAACATGTTCTACATTTCTTTTTATTGATCAGGAAAGTCACAATTTCCCTGTAGATCCGGAGCTGCAATGGGGCGTGCTTTCGATTCACGCTTGGGCTGATTGCCAGGTTTGGTTTTAATTTATTTTTTTTTTTAGTTTTTCCTTTACTATAAGACGAATGTCAGGTAATCTATGAGAAATCAACTGCCTCATTTCGCGAAATACCACCTCACAATCGCCAATTCATCAACGCTAAATAACTTAGTAGTTGATACAGCGTCGTTAAATACCCAACTAATGTACTATTACTACTAGTACTACTACTACCTACACTACTATTATCATTACTATTACTACTACTTACTATTACCACTACTTCTACTGTTACTATCACTATTAATTACTACTACTTTTACTAATATCACCACTTGCTACTTCTACTACTACGACTAAATACTACTACTATTACTACTGTTAGAACTACTACTATTACTACTACTACTACTACTACTACTACTGCTACTACTACTACTACTACTACTACTACTACTACTACTACTGCAGAGACATCATTTGATTTTTACTTCAGTTTTTATTGTACCTGAGTTTTTGAATGTACTTCGCTCCACCCCTTCCACTTGTAAACTTCCAACCGTTCTCCACACAGAACCAAGGCCGCGTATACAGTCAAAGTCGCCTTACGGTCATGGTAAACTGAGGAGTTAGTGAGTATAGTACTTTCCAGAAATATGTTCGCGTTTTCCAGTGACGAAAAAGCTTTCGCAATCCCGGTTTCCCCCACCCCCTTCTGCTCGCCCATCTGTAAAGGCTATTGGCCGGGCTGTCTTAGCTCCTTTCTGAAAACATTAATTTCTGTTAGGAATTGGATGTCAACGTACTATTATACAACTGTTTAAAATACCTTAAATGAAAGGACCTCGTTAATTAATTGTCACGTGACTTCCCTCCTTTCTACGACCCTGCATAAAATCATGTCCAAGTAATTTTATTTCTTCGGATCGGGAAGAAGTGAAGATTGAATTTACACTACGTAAGGTACTATTTTATAGAATAGGTAAAGAATTATTTCAACTTGAGTTACTAGTACGAAGGGCGAAACTGGTAATTGGAATTAGGTACAATAGTCTATAGTGCGATAACATGCAAAAAAAAAAAAAAAAAAAAAAGAATTGAAGCCTGTATCGAAATGAACAGCCACCATTTTCAAAATTCTGTTTAAATATCCATATTATGCTTATTTTTCAATTTAACTTCATTCTCTATATTGTACGCTAATGTGCTGTAGACAGTATAATATACACTGCATAATGAATACGTCCGTATGTACAGCTCAGTTCGTGAGTAAAAACACTCATTGTTAATACTGTACTGTATTTTGATTAAACAAAAACCTAATGAAAATTATCGAACTCAAAATCGCGATATTCCCTAGTTTACGTAAATGGATGAACAACTTTTCTTCCCTCCTATACCTAGTAAAGTGATTTGTTTGTATTTTACGCCAGTATCATCGAACTCCAGTCGTGGAAAGGGGTAGCAAACGGTGTTTCCGGTTCTCAACCGTTAATCCAAAGGTATAGCTAGGTTAATATTAGAAATGTTAGTAAAAATAAAATGATGTTCCTGTACTTTCTATTACCATTTCTACCACTACTACTACCACTACTTCTACTACTCCTACTACTACTACTACTACTACTACTACTACTACTACTACTACATTTGTTTCGACAGTGTCCTATTTTACTAAACATAATAACCACTTCATTTTCGTAACAAATGGTAGGATAAAGTTCTTCTTCATGGCTTTGATTTCAAATATAGACTACCTTTAGTAATTTTTAACCGAATTATATTTGAAGTATCTTACATATTTCCGGATTAATTGACTTGTAGATACAGAATATGACCGAAACGAACGGGCACGGGTTAAAATCCTGGTTGTGACAAGTTATCTGGTTGAGTTTTTTCCGGGGTTTTTCCTCATTCCATTAAGAGCAAATGCTGGGCAACTTTCGGCGCTAATATTATGACCTTCATCTCATTCAGACGCTAGATAACCACAGCAGTTAATAGAGTGTCATAAAATAAACCAATTACAAACAAGGAAAATTATTTTAGACATGCTCTCTGTATGTTCTATGGTTCTATATAGCGATTTGTCCGTATTCTAAGCAATGGAAAAAATCACTGTTGGTACTCAAGTACGAAAGTACTCAGTAACTCCAGCAGTTGGCAAAGCGTCATTGTAAAATACATAATACCTTCCTTTTCGTTACGGTTGAGAAGGGAGTGTGTCTGCCTGGCATGGTGCCAAGACACCGCCTCTGCCGTTACCTACCATTAATGTGCCAATTAGTTATTGCTCTAACAACCTCATACGTCATGTCAGAGCTGACCTAATTGGAAGCTATTGGTAAGCGTCCAGTTAACAGACAGGGCGTGGGCGGGCGGGATAACGGACGGACGAATGGACAGACGAACATTATTATATTATCTATTATATTACGTTTGATTGCTTATTTCTCTTCTCTTTTATCTTATAATAATAATAATAATAATAATAATAATAATAATAATAATAATAATAATAATAATAATCCGTGGCGCTACAGCCCGTGAAGGGCCTAGACCGACCAGCCGGCTGCTGGCCTCACGCCCACATGCCGAAGCAGAGGTGTACGATCATCCAACCAGAATGGAGGTATCGTGTGGTTAGCACGATGATCCCCCTAGCCGTTATAGCTGGTTTTCGCAACCGGATTTCGCTAACTATCGTAGCTCCCCAAGTGCATCACGATGCTGGGTGGGCACCGGTCCCATACACTGGCCGAAATTTCATGAGAAAATTTCTTCCCCCATGAGGACTCGAACCAGCGCGCATTCCGTAACACGAGTCCTCTTTTATCTTACATTGTGAATATTTTTTACTTCTCACTGATTTGCAGATTGAATACAGATATATAAAATCTCTCCTAGTACGTATCTAATGATGCGTGATCAGAAAAGGTCCCCTTCATTTCCATAACACTCCAGAAGCTACGAGCAAATATATTTCCGGACCTGCTTTCGCTCGTCTGTCAGCATTTTCGGTACCTACCAGGAGCAAACTTTTCTGTAACTAAATTCCTTATTGATGGCTATCAAAGCCGGTTTTCCAATGCTTATTGCTTCGCATAGTTCACGTGTTGTGATACGGCGGTCTTGGATGAGTGCTTCGATTGGACCAGTGTTGCATTTTGTCATTGCCGTTGCTGGCCAACCTCTTGGAGGCTAGTCAACGATGTTGTTTTCTCCGCACTTGAAATATCTCACCCAGGATTATTTTTCTCCACAGTGAGGAATTCAATCACAACTCTTTGTTTTTTACGGATATCGGAAGAGTCCATCATTTTGAAGAATAATAATAACAATAATAATATACAGGAAATTTCTGCAAAATAATTCCTCGTATAAAATGTAAGTACATACTCTAGAAACGATAGTGTAATTATCACGGTTACACTAAAAAAATAAAATCTGTCACCAGCACTATTAATAAGTAGTCTACATTAGGCCTAATTGGTAACATAAATAGCAATAAGTCAATAATAATAATTATTATTATTATTACTTATGGCTTTTAAAGAATACGGAGTTTCATTGCCGCCCTCATATAAGCCCGCCATCGGTCCCTATCCTGAGGAAGATTAACCCAGTCTCTACAATCATATCCCATCTCCCTCAAATCAATTTTAATATCATCCTCACATTTACGTCTCGGCCTCCCCAAAGGTCTTTTACCCTCTGGCCTTCCAACTAACAATCTATATGCATTTCTGCGTGCTATATGCCCTACCATCTCAAATATTTGGATTTAATGTTCCTAATTGTCAGGAAAGGAATGCAACACGTGCAGTTCTGCGTTGTATAACTTTCTCCATTCTCCTGTAACTTCATCCCTCTTAGCCCTAAATATTTTCCTAAGCACCTTATTCTCAAATACTCCTTAACTCTGTTTCTTTCTCAAAGTGAGAGTTAAAGTTTCACAGCCATAAAGAACAACCAGTAATATAACTGTTTTATAAAATAATTGTAACTTCCAGCTTTTTTGAGAGCAGACTTAATGGTAAAAGCTTCTCAACCGAACAGTAACATATTTATTCTGAATTTAATTTCTTCCCAAGTGTCACTTTTATTTGTTACTTTTGCTGCAAAGTATTTCAATTTTTGAACCTCATCAAACGATAAATTTTCAATTATTATGTTTCCATTTCATACAATATTCTGTTCACGAGACATACTCATATACTTTGTCTTTTCGGGATTTACTTCCAAACCTATCTGTTTACTTGTTTCGTGTAAAATTTCCGTGTTTTCCATAATCGTTTGTGGATTTTCTCCTAACATATTCACGTCATCCGCATAGACAAGCAGCTGATGTAACCCGTTCAATTACAAACCCTGTCTGTTTTCCTGGGCTTTTCTAATGGCATATTCTAGAGGAAAAGGTAAAGGTGGTAAGTCAATAATAATAATAATAATAATAATAATAATAATAATAATAATACTTTAAAAATGAGCAGTTTGTATTGCCAGCGTCAATTTTTTATGATTGTGACAAACTACGACATTGGCACTGTTGAAACCACTTCTCCCCCTTCTACACCAAGGGGGTGGGAGCAGCGGAGCAGGTAATCTGCGCTCCAGAGTGCTTCAAGCTGATGAAGGACCGAATTGTGTTGATGAATATTATAAGAAAGAATTATTCATCTCTGTGATGCCAATTTTTTAACTTAGCTAAGTTTGTGCGAAAGTGTGCGTTCAAAGAATTGCCTCACCAATTCTTCCTCGCACTTCTCATAGTAGTTTACTTGATAGATATGCCCTTGTTGCTCGGGTGATATGATTTGGTTTGTGGCTGCAGGGGCATAAGTCCCCACGCCGGGGACGTGACAGTGGTCATGCGTGAAACAAGTAATGCTATGATTATTATTGTCACAGGCCTCCAGCCTTGCGCACCTGGAATGCTAATTGTTAACGGCGTGCTTATTGGGATAGGGCGTTCGCGAAACTTCTGTCCAGATGGTTGGCATTAAAAAACAGGTGAGCTACAGAGAGACCAGAATATGGTTACCAGAGGAAGAAATGCAAGCCACTGTTATGGTTGCGTACAAAAGATCAACAGCTAGAGATTCTTGACAAAATAATAACTTTCAACATCGATCTGTTGGCCTCTATTTATATCAACTGCTACTGATAAAATCTCTTTGTAGTCGAAAGACGATTTCCACGTTTGTTCCTTCATTCACTTGGCAAAACTAGAGTTCGGCCATTTGCACGTAACGTGATAATTCGTACTTCTACATGATATAACAATAACAGTATTAATAGTAATAATAATAATGATGATGATAATAATAATACTACTAATAATAATAATAATAATAGTACTTACTTACTTACTGGCTTTTAAGGAACCCGGAGGTTCATTGCCGTCCTCACATAAGCCCGCCATTGGTCCCTATCCTGAGCAAGATTAATCCAGTCTCTACCATCATATCCCACCTCCCTCAAATCCATTTTAATATTATACTCCCATCTACGTCTCGGCCTACCCAAAGGTCTTTTTCCTCCGGCCTCCCAACTAACACTCTATATGCATTTCTGTATTCACCCATACCTGCTACATGCCCTGCCCATCTAAAACGTCTGGATTTTATGTTCCTAATTATATCAGGTGAAGAATACAATGCGTGCAGCTCTGCGTTGTGTAACTTTCTCCATTCTCCTGTAACTTCATCCCTCTTCGGCCCAAATATTTTCCTAAGAACCTTATTCTCAAACATCGTTAACCTATGTTCCTCTCTCAAAGTGAGAGTCAAAGTTTCACAGCCATACAGAACAACCGGTAATATAACTGTTTTATAAATTCTAACTTTCAGATTTTTTGACAGCAGACTAGATGATAAAAGCTTCTCAACCGAATAATAACAGGCATTTCCCATATTTATTCTGCGTTTAATTTCCTCCCGATTGTAATTTATATTTGTTACTGTTGTTCCAAGATATTTGAATTTTTCCAAGGAAGGATAAATTTCTAATTTTTATATTTTCATTTCGTACAATATTCTGGTCACGAGACATAATCATATACTTAGTCTTTTCGGGATTTACTTCCAACCCTATCGCTTTACTTGCTTCAAGTAGAATTTCCGTGTTTTATCTAATCGTTTGTGGATTTTCTCCTAACATATTCACGTCATCCGCATTGACAAGAAGCTGATGTAACCCGTAATAATAATAATAATAATAATAATAATAATAATAATAATAATAATACCAATAATAATACAGGTTGACCCGTTTGGGTTTGGATAAAATAAAAAAAAACACCGTAAAACATTTACTAAACTGAACTTTATTTGTTGAAACTTTCTGCATACAACACTGAAAGACTGGACATTCCTCAGATCTCAACGTGACCCTCATTGCGCACCCTTCATAACTGATAACGATGTCTTTAACAAAACCCTACACAAAGAAATCAGGATGGGTTAGATTTGGGGAGTTTGGGGATCAAGTCAAGAGATATCTCCTTCTCGTACTGGGTTTCGCCTGCGACTTCCTGCATGTTCTTTTTAACACAGAACCTGTTTCTACAAATGTTCGATACCACAACATTATGGAATCGTATTCAGGTACATTACGCACAGCATACTCACGTTGAAATTCCCTTTGAACTCTTTTAACACTCTCAAATTTAGCATACCAAAGAACATACTGTGACCGCTGTTGATTTGTAGTAGTCCTTTAATCATCTACCTTGTATAATGTTTTGCATGGAGCGAGGCAACAAGATGTAGGCCTAATGTCCGCCCATTAGCAATAATTATCTTTGCGTACCCTTGAGTGGCCCGACGCGTACCCCGGGTTGAGAACCGATAATCTAGATAAGTACGTTGGGACAGCTAATTTATTGATATTGGAACTTGTAACTATAATATTTTCGCTGTAAGAAAAATCCTAATATAAACAATAGCACGTGACTGATGTGAGGCTTCATTGGCCACTGTTTCGCGCCATAGATTCTCAGTACGTGTTCTCGCCTACTGTTGTACTTTCTGTTTCATGTTAAACATTTCCCGTTACTCGTCAAGTAGACCTAACCTCAGTACTATGCATTTATTTTCTTAGGAAACTTTTACTTTATAATTACTCTAATTAAAACTCACATAACTTATATACATTTAAGACTTTGTTTTTCTCCGCTTTTGAGAGGGTTTCTACTCTTATGTTTAATAACCACACACACCGAGGATGCAGAAGCCATACTTCAGTACCACGTGCTTACGTGAACAACTACGAGCTCAAGTGACGCCAGCTTGTTACAAGAACAGACTACCTCGGTATTACTGTTGGTATTCATCCGCGTTCATAGTACATAACAAAATATAAAAGTAGCTTTTGTGCGAGATCGTGCGTATTTGCTTGGTTTCCGCACAAAACCAATCCAGTCTAAAATTCCACATTCAGTATTCCCAACCTAACATACATAACAATTTCCCTCTTCTTACCGCTTAAGTGACATATTGATTTTACTGCTTTAGGCTTTTAACATATTATTTTTAGAGACGTTCAATATAGTAATAATTATAAATTGGAAACTTACCACTGCAATTTAACCTAAATTGCACTGTTAATTATTGTTTTTAAATATTTTCAAAAATGAATTAAACTCTACAACTCCATTAAAGTTACTGCATTCGTGATGCAAGTAACATTAAGGAAGCCGTGAAAAAATCAACAAGACTGGCAAAATTAAACTTGCCGATGTTATTACTGCAATATGTTATATAAATAATATTGTTAAAATATTAAAATGAAAAATAAATCATTACATAACCTTACCGTTTGTTTTAAGTTCGCATTTATAGACTCAAGGGCAAAAAAAATACAGACGTATATCACGACCTACTGGGGTATAGTAAACACAGAAAACATTTTAAAGCAACAATGTTGAAGATAGATATTTTTGTTTTGCAAATTTGCCGTCATTGAACAGAAACCAAGATGGAGATTTCATTGCAACTAATTAGAAATTCCTCTTTCAGGTATGTATTAAACGATCTTCGCACAAAATAATGTACGATACACGAGCGGTATGTTTTCTTTCAATTCTCGGAAATTAAAAAAGCTCAACTACGTTTCGCTTTTTCAAACTTTTCCTCGAACATGAAAACTTCAACATACCGCTCTTGTAACTCATATTACTATTCTTTTACATGTCGTTTTACTTATGAGTGAAGTTATATGATCCATCATATTTTTCACAACTAGAATTCAATTTTTTATTTTCAAATAATACAAGATGATAGTTTCCAAATATGAACTGATATTTTCCTGCGTCGTGTGAGTGTTTTGACTGTGAGCCAATCACGGGTATGACAGCCACGTGCTTGTGTTTACATTAGGATTTTTCTTACAGCCAAAACATTATAGCTTCGAAATTTTTGAAGTATATGTCCAAATACACAATATGAAACTCTGAATTTTCTTAACTTAATCCGCAGCTGATAATTTGCCAGCATGTAGGCTACAGTTTTTCGAAATACTGCAAAGGTATGACCTTGTGGCCCCCTAATAACACAGCTGATCTATACCGCGAATATTATTCAAGTGTCAAGAGGCCTCTGCCCCCGTTCTGGTGGCCAGACTGCAACCCTGTCGGAGCGGCGCCGAGTCCCTGTCTCTCCTTACAGAAGAGCTCTGTAACCCGACGCGCTCGAGTTCCAGCTGTCGCCCCACGAGATTCAGCTGTTATACTCGGGGTTCGTGTCACGTGAGAATAGTTAACGTGTTTCCTTTCATTACAGCCTTCAAATCTGTCCAGTTTGTGATGGGGAACAAAAGCGTACGTGTCAGAGTCTCAGAAATAATTTCTAATGTTCGTTTATTTCAAAGTGCCATCTTGGGATGTGTAGAAACAAAGTACTACATCTTATAGTAAATGTTACAGTGACAATAGCCGTGAATATGGCAAGACTAGTCAAGACATGGATGCCAAAATAAAATTTTTTACTATCTACCTAATCATTATGCAAGACGTCCGAATAAATCGCATCCTGTTGTAGATAACTGTTCGCTTTCCTCATGGTTAAGAAACTCAGAGCAGTGCACATGATGGAATACGTTGCAATGCGCATTAAAGGGATGACATAGATGATAATTCTGAATAATTTCAAGAGGAAAATTGTCCGGGGCCGGGTATCGATCCCGGGACCTCTGGTTGAACGTACCAGTGCTCTACCAACTGAGCTACCCAGGAACTCCTCCGCGAGACCATCACAATTTTTCCGTCTATATCCACACAACTCGAGTGAGCTGACATGACGCCAGAGACCCACATCGAGTGCACACAAACTCTGTGTGACTTGGAATTGTGGTTGTCTGTTGACATACCTACAGTAACGTATATGTTATGCCTATGCAAGTCTATTGGTTTTCTGTTAACATACCTACAGTAACGTATATATTAGGCCTATGCACATCTATTGGTTTTCTGTTAACATACCTACAGTAACGTATATATTAGGCCTATGCACGTCTGTTGGTTTTCTGTTAACATACCTACAGTAACGTATATATTAGGCCTATGCACGTCTATTGGTTTTCTGTTAACATACCTACAGTAACGTATATATTAGGCCTATGCACGTCTATTGGTTTTCTGTACATACCTACAGTAACGTATATATTAGGCCTATGCACGTCTATTGGTTTTCTGTTAACATACCTACAGTAACGTATATATTAGGCCTATGCAAGTCTATTGGTTTTCTGTACATACCTACAGTAACGTATATATTAGGCCTATGCAAGTCTATTGGTTATCTGTTAACATACCTACAGTAACGTATATATTAGGCCTATGCACGTCTATTGGTTTTCTGTACATACCTACAGTAACGTATATATTAGGCCTATGCACGTCTATTGGTTTTCTGTTAACATACCTACAGTAACGTATATATTAGGCCTATGCACGTCTATTGGTTTTCTGTACATACCTACAGTAACGTATATATTAGGCCTATGCACGTCTATTGGTTTTCTGTTAACATACCTACAAAAACGTATATATTAGGCCTATGCACGTCTATTGGTTTTCTGTTAACATACCTACAGTAACCTATATATTAGGCCTATGCACGTCTATTGGTTTTGTGTTAACATACATACAGTAACGTATATATTAGGCCTATGCAAGTCTATTGGTTTTCTGTACATACCTACAGTAACGTATATATTAGGCCTATGCACGTCTATTGGTTTTCTGTACATACCTACAGTAACGTATATATTAGGCCTATGCACGTCTATTGGTTTTCTGTTAACATACCTACAAAAACGTATATATTAGGCCTATGCATGTCTATTGGTTTTCTGTTAACATACCTACAGTAACGTATATATTAGGCTTATGCACGTCTATTGGTTTTCTGTTAACATACCTACAGTAACGTATATATTAGGCCTATGCAAGTCTATTGGTTTTCTGTTAACATACCTACAGTAACGTATATATTAGGCCTATGCAAGTCTATTGGTTTTCTGTTAACATACCTACATGAACGTATATATTAGGCCTATGCACGTCTATTGGTTTTCTGTTAACATACCTACAGTAACGTATATATTAGGCCTATGCAAGTCTATTGGTTTTCTGTTAACATACCTACAGTAACGTATATATTAGGCCTATGCAAGTCTATTGGTTTTCTGTTAACATACCTACAGTAACGTATATATTAGGCCTATGCACGTCTATTGGTTTTCTGTACATACCTACAGTAACGTATATATTAGGCCTATGCACGTCTATTGGTTTTCTGTTAACATACCTACAAAAACGTATATATTAGGCCTATGCACGTCTATTGGTTTTCTGTTAACATACCTACAAAAACGTATATATTAGGCCTATGCATGTCTATTGGTTTTCTGTTAACATACCTACAGTAACGTATATATTAGGCCTATGCACGTCTATTGGTTTTCTGTTAACATACCTACAGTAACGTATATATTAGGCCTATGCACGTCTATTGGTTTTCTGTTAACATACCTACAGTAACGTGTATATTAGGCCTATGCAAGTCTATTGGTTTTCTGTACATACCTACAGTAACGTATATATTAGGCCTATGCACGTCTATTGGTTTTCTGTACATACCTACAGTAACGTATATATTAGGCCTATGCACGTCTATTGGTTTTCTGTACATACCTACAGTAACGTATATATTAGCCCTTTCCACGTCTATTGGTTTTCTGTTAACATACCTACAGTAACGTATATATTAGGCCTATGCACATCTATTGGTTTTCTGTTAACATACCTACAGTAACGTATATTAGGCGTATGCAAGTCTATTGGTTTTCTGTTAACATACCTACAGTAACGTATATATTAGGCCTATGCAAATCTAGTTTTTCAGGTAAAGCTCCCTGTGACTAGACTTGCAAGATGATATTTCTGTTCTGTACATTTTTGATTTGTGGGTTCTGAGGCATTTGTTCTTTTATTTTTAAAGTTAAATATAATTCTATACTTAAAAAAAAGTCACTGACATGAGGAAGAATATTGAAAAACTTCTGCAGGTTACAGGTAGGCTACAAATGCAGGTACATTATACTATACTTTGTATCTCTGCACATACATCTTATATCATATTCATGTATGAAGTATGGTATAGTTTAGCCCAGCGTTTCTCAAACTATGGTCCGCGGATCACCTGTGTCCTCGAGGTCTGCCCTTGTGGTCCTTCAAAAAAGACAGAAGAAAAAATAAAATTCAAATCAATTGCCTAACACAAAATAGCCGAAAATTTCAGAGTTTGTAAATGACACTTGGCAGTCGCCTTTCACTTTTTCTCCCAGTACTGACATTTTATGAAATTTATTTATCGTACCCGTCTACCGACTTCCCACTCTACTCTCAGCAACAAAAGAGGGATTTAAAGCACTATGAACGTGGTGTTTCTCGCCATCTTTTCCCTGCACATCTGGCGCCGCGCCTGTAACCCAGCTAGGGACCATCCGAATTCATAACAGGATCAAAATATCGAACTTTTTCATGTATTTATGACTTTCTTCATAGTTTTTCCGACACCCAGTCTGCACATTGAAATGGCCACGTACAATACGTCGTACACCAAATTTAATTAATGATTTCTACATTAAAATATAAGTATACTGGTATTAAAATATGCTACATAAGTTATAAATTGACTTTCGAAGAGAACAAGAGTAAGGTGGTCCGCGGAACTGTTCTGACTTGAAAAAGTGGTCCCCACTTCAGAAAAGTTTGGGAAACGCTGGTATAGGCTACTACACTTCGGGTCTCTGCACATACATCTTAGGCTATATCATAGGCCTAATCATGTATGAAGTATGGTACTGTACTCTCAGGACTCAGGAGGGTAGACTAGATTAGTTCGTGTTGAAGTGAAACGACTTTGTATTACATCCTGCATTGTCTGTGATTTCTCAGAAAAAAATATGATATTTCACCAAATTCCGAGCCCTATTTATTAGTAGCCTATCAGTTTTTAGTTTTTTGTGACATTAAAATTTATTAAAACAAGTTGCAGCATTGATAGAGATTACCTTTGGAATGCAGTGCAATAATTTGGCATCCCTCAGAAATTAATACATTTTGTAAAAATGTGTGGCTTGTAGTAAACTCCAACTGTAAAGTTAAATTAGAGAATTGTATGTCGAACAATGTTAGTTAAACTGGGAGATTCCTTGTCACCTGTTCTGTTTAAATATTCAAGTAATGAAGTCTTCCCATTATGGCACAAGGCTGGAAATCAAAATGAATATATTGGCGTATACAGATGATTTAGTTTCTTTTTTCTTTTGTGAAATCTAGCATACAAGACTTCAGTTTTAAAGGTACAGTGAACAGGCTTTAAAAATATTCAACATGAGTATAGAATAAACGGAACTAAATATTACAGTGTTATTAAGATACAGCTACATCGACAATAAAAATGTCAGATTTCTTCAAAATTTTGGTAAATAATATTTTTGCCCCATATGGTAGCTCATTTCTTCTAGTTTTCAAAAATATATAACTTGTTCCCATTATCTCAATAATTTCATAATTATTTGGATATTTGTAATATAAGCGCACTATATTTTCTCTGCCTTACGCTATCTTCAGTGTCTGTTTTCTCCTATTTCACATTTTCCGACATTTATTATCCTTCCGACAGACAAAAAGTAGACTTCGAATTGGGCGAAAGACTTTATTGAGGTACCAAATTTAAGCTTAAACACGTGCCTATGTTGTAAACTAAAATTATTATTTTCAATCGATTATTTTATTCAAAAAATGTGAAAATTATATCTACTTTTTTTTTCTAAAGTGCTTATATAATGTTAACATATCTTTTGAATGGTACGAGATAAATAAGTCATTTTAGTAGTAGTAGTTTATTGACCAAAGTATATGATTATGTCTCGTGACCAGAATATTGTACGAAATGGAAATATAAAAATTGGAGATTTATCCTTCGAAGAGGTGGAAAAATTCAAATATCTTGGAGCAACAGTAACAAATATAAATGACACTCGGGAGGAAATTAAACGCAGAATAAATATGGGAAATGCGTGTTATTATTCGTTGAGAAGCTCTTATCATCCAGTCTGCTGTCCAAAAATCTGAAAGTTAGAATTTATAAAACAGTTATATTACCGGTTCTTCTGTATGGTTGTGAAACTTGGACTCTCACTCTGAGAGAGGAACCTAGGTTCAGGGTGTTTGAGAATAAGGTGCTAAGGAAAATATTTGGGGCTAAGCGGGATGAAGTTACAGGAGAATGGAGAAAGTTACACAACACAGAACTGCACGCATTGTATTCTTCATGTGACTTAATTAGGAACATTAAATCCAGACGTTTGACATGGGCAGGGCATGTAGCACGTATGGGCGAATCCAGAAATGCATATAGAGTGTTAGTTGGGAGACCGGAGGGAAAAAGACCTTTAGGGAGGCCGAGACGTAGATGGGAGGATAATATTAAAATGGATTTGAGGGAGGTGGGGTATGATGATAGAGACTGGATTAATCTTGCACAGGATAGGGACCGCTGGCGGGCTTATGTGAGGGCGGCAATGAACCTTCGGGTTCCTTAAAAGCCATTTGTAAGTAAGTAAGTAGTTTATTGACATTTCTGGCTTTGAGCCAGAGGCCGTTTTAGGGTCTTATACGCGCAGGACGCCCTCTCCAGCCATTGTACATAAATAACAATAAAATATATTTACACATATGAGACTATTTCTGGCATAAGTGCCAGTAGGTGTGTGAGTGCAGTGATTGATTCCTTTTATTTTGTGTAGGCCTAATTTGTTAATATGCGATATTTTTAGGGGACTAGTTAGTAAGAATAGTCTATAATATACATAGCATACAAATAAGGAAAGGTGAACGGGAGAAGAGTTCGGGGTAAAAGATATTAGCTGATAGACAACGTTAAGGTATTATATGGGGATATTAAGAGGAAAGCAGAAATTGGAAAGAATGGAAAATGCTGGGTTTGCAGTTAAAGACCTACTCTTGGGCAGAACACTGTACACGTATACATACATACATACATACATACATACATACATACATACATACAAATTTTATTATATAACATTGTGCATATGTAGGGCCTATGGGTTCATTTTTCTGAAAGAAGTTTTCCCCACTTAAATTTTTTAAGTTATATCTTAATAATGCAAGTCCAGTTTTTCAGATAAATCTCCCTGTGAAGTATACTTGAATAAATTCAAGGGAAAAATTGTCCCAGCGCCTGGGTATCGATCCCGAGACCTCTGGTTGAACGTACCAGCAACTGAGCTACCCAGAAACTCCACCCGACACGTCTCAATTTTTCCTTTTATATCCATACAACTCGAGTGGGCTGACAAGACGCCAGAGACCCACATCGAGTGCACAAAACTCTTATTATATCTTAATTGTTCATTTGCTATTGTATTAACGTAAATCGATACGCATTATTTTGTATTTGCCTTCCTCCTTGTTGACGGTTTTTGTATCCTGTAGTTCCCACACTTTAGACCTAGGACACATTCTTAGAACCTTCACTTGAACGCTGAAGTGTTCCTTCCTACAGAAACCCTTTGCATATAATCACTTAGAAGAATAAATTTCCATGCTCAGGACAAGAATCGAACTCGGGATCTCATGATTTCTAGCCACGAATACTGACCGTTAGACCACGAAGATTTGTGTTACAAGTTACAGAATCTGCTTGTTATATCGTTATCTTAATAGCATTGATAACCTCGCCTGTTGCTTATGCAACTGGCAGAGCCTTGGAAAACTTGGTATTCTAGGGTATTCTACTGCAACTTTACAACTCTGTATTAACTATCCGCTCTAAAACTGTGTCTACTCCTTTTCTATTAGTAGTTATGCTCATACTTTTCTCCAAGTAAATTAACTTGACACCGTCGGTACTTGTGCTGTTTTTGCACGATACCCCTGGGTTATGGCCGCATTAAAACTGTGCACGAGAGTTCCGTAGAGCCTCCGTATTTACTGCGCCATAAAAATCGCATCTGCTTCCACTTTTTGCGGACTTCTGCTCACTAATTACTGGATGAAATGTCCGAACTTGGTTCCCCAGAGATGCTCGTCACACCTTAATCCCAGCTCTCATTGCTAGACGTGCCTTGTAACATGTTCGTTTCGAGGCTGTGGAAAACAGAACTGTTTCATTTGCATCATAAAAAATATAAGGACTGGAAAATGTAATTAACACGAGAAATTTGTTTAAGATAAAATGAAATTTTACAACACAATTTTGTAAAACGGGAGAAAAAATACAGTGTGTTATAAAAGTCGCTTGACAAATGACAAAGTCCCTCCGTTGGAATCTTCTGTTATGGAAAGCTAGCTGACTCTCAACACCACGTTACTGATAGGCGATCGTTTTGCTCATGCTCGACGTTGACATCAAAAGATACAGTAAAGATGAAGAAAAATTTGTTTTCACTTGTACATGAAAATACAGACTTAAATATGAATTATTTTAGCATAAAATATGTACACATTCAAATAGGTATATAAGAGTAATTAATTATTCTAAATAAAATAATATTTTTAACATTAATGACAAAAATATTTTATGCTCGACTATGCCGAAATGTAGTAATTATACATCTGGTAGCAGTCCTTTAATGCATGTCATTAAAGTACACCTACTCATTAAATTACAGGTGTTCAGCCAATGACAACTCAGTTTACAGGTGTTCAGCCACTGACAAGTCAGCTTTGTACCGTTATAAAACCGCAAGTATCGATTATTCTCGGATATGCAATCGAAAGAGAATTAGCGAAAAGTCACGGAGGCTGGAAATCCAATACTGTCGCAAGAAGGTTATGTTCCGTTACTATAATAATTAGCGTTAATTGTAAATAATATTGAAATAAATTCAATTTGTCATCTCGTTTCAATATCGAATTCAATAATCAAAGTTATATCAAGTTTAACGGGATTACATCAAGGTCAATGACATTATTGTTCCTCGGAAAAAAATCAATACTTTCGCGTCTGCGCACATCTCCATTTCTACGACCTAGAACAAGGTCACTTCCGATCTTGTCAGATACAAATAAAATGTATACATTTGAATAATTTCAAGTTAGAAATATGGTCGAGCATAAAAAGTCGTATGAAACTTGCCTATAATGGTAATTAAGACGCTCGTATGAATAGTATGAAACTCGCTTGCTCTCGTTTCATAAACATCCATACTTGCGTCTTAATTACTATCATTATAGGCTCGTTGCATAATGTACTATTAACTCATTTAAACTGATATCGTTTCATAATACATTTACTCAGACAAAAAATGAAGTTGAAACTTGTAGGAAATCTGCTGCGTGGTCCCTCAAACGCTTAAAGAGAAATACATCATCGTCAGTAATACGTAGTATTAAAACAGTAAAGAATGCCTGTACTCACCCGGGTCTTCTTTTTACGAGTCACTGATTTCATCGCTCGGACAGTGGTTGCATCGCCGAGGTAGGGGCGGACACAGAAGACCAATAATGTAGTACATAGTACGTACAAACGTGTAAAATAGTTTTTGTGCGAGATCGTGCGTATTTGCTTGTTTTCCGTACAGAACCAATACGCGGTAAGTGTGAAATACCACATTCAGTATTCCCAACGTAACACACATAACAATTTCCCTCTTTTTACCGCTTAAGCGCCATATTCATTTTACTGCTTTAGGCTTTTAACATATTATTTTTAGAGACGTTTAACATAGTAATAATTATAAATTGAAACTTACCACTGCAATTTCACCTAAATTGCAATGTTAATTATTGTTTTTAAATATTTGCAAAAATTAAGTAAAGTCTACTACTCCACGAAACTTATTGCATTCCTGATGCAAGTAACATTAAGGAAGCCGTGAAAAAATCAACAAGATTCCAGATGCCGATGTTATTACTGCAATATGTTATATAAATAATATTGTTAAAATATTAAAATGAAAAATAAATCATTACATAACCTTACCGTTTGTTTTAAGTTCGCATTTATAGACTGGGGAAAAAAATATAGACGTATATCACGGCCTGCTGGATTATAGTAAACACATAAAACATTTTATAGCAACAATGTTGAAGAAAGATATTTTGGTTTTCCGAAGTTGCGTCATTAAACAGAAACCAAGATGGAGATTTCATTGCAACTAATTAGAAGTTCGTCTTTCAAGTATGTAATAACGATCTTCGCACAAAATAATGTACGATACACGAGCGGTATGTTTGTTTTCATGTTCTCGGAAATTAAAAAAGCTCAACTACGTTTCGCTTTTTCAATCTTTTCCTCGAGCATGAAAACGTCAACATACCGCTCTTGTAACGTATATTACTATTACTTCCATTTATGAACAACGAAGGGAGTCCACTGTACTGCGTTTTTGGGATAAATCGCAATATAGCGAACGCCAGTAGGGGAAGTTATCCCCATCCACATGAAATGTGTTTGCGACACAACACTCGCCTATCACGTAGAATGTCTGGTGAGCTAGTAGGGGAGAAGTGAAATGGGTCGTGGGCGGAGCTTCTACGTTCGCTATATTGCGATTTGCCCCCGAAACAAGTCCTTTGTGCAAGTGGTGAGTGGAGGGGACCAGTCCAATGACTGCTCTGGAGGAAGGCATTGATTGGAGACTAGCGTCTAAAATGCCACCCCTATCTATCACCTTTTGTCACGTGCATCTTACCCCTTAGCGGCCATGAGCCGATGCAACCTGCAATACATGCCGGCAACAAACATGCTCCGCCCATTGGCTTGTCATAGGCTTCACCCAAATGCGACGATTTACTCAATGACAAAGACAGGCGTAATATAGGCCTTTACTTTCCCTGGGACAAACTTGTAATAATTTCATTGATAATGATATACAACACAGTTGTAACTTGCCATATAGGTACTGTCTCATAAGCAATGTCGCTTTTGGAGTAAAATTTTAGTTGTAGTATGTTGTGACAAGAAATTAATCTAATCTTCAATGCAAAACCATTAGATTCTACGGTCTTGAGCCACGTTTCAGCGAGGTTTGTTGTCCCGTGACGGTATCAGTTTCTCGTTTTTTGTTGCGAAAAATTTGGTGATACCCATTTCAACGGCTTCCAAGTTTTGGATAATTCTTCCACACAAAAAGTGGGCCATGAATCGAAACAGATGATAATCTGAAGGTGCAAGATCAAGGCTGTATGTCGGATGTGGTAGCAGTTCGATTCATTGCAATTCTTACATTTTCTCCATAGTTGTTCGGGCGGTATGGAGTCTCGTATTATCCTGTGGCAAGATATTTCGATTAAGTAACTGAGGGTACCTCTCTCTCAAAACTTCATGAAATCGTTCCAGCAGTTGAGAAAGATCCGCATTCACTGTACGTTCGTTTGGAACAAACTCCAATGAATCACACCTTCAAAATTCCACCAGACATAATACAGGGACATAATTTTATTTTTACTAACATTTTTAATATTAACTTGTCTATACCTCTGGATCAACGCCGTTTGTTACCCCCTTCCACGACTGGAGTTCGATGATACTGGCGTAATATACAAACAAATCATTTTACTAGGTATAGGAGGGAAGAAAAGTAGTTTATCCATTTACGTAAACTAGGAAATATTGCGCTTTTGAGTTTGATCATTTTCATTAGGTTTTTGTTTAATCCAAATACAGTACAGTATTAACAATGAGTGTTTTTACTTACGAACTGAATTTTCCATGTGGACGTATTCATTATGCAGTGTATATTATACTGTCTACAGCACATTAGCGTACAATATAGAGAATGAAGTTAAATTGAAAAATAATCATAATATGGATATTTAACACATTTTTTAAAATGGTGGCCGTTCATTTCGATACAGGTTTTAGTTCTAATGTGCATATTATCGCACTATAGACTATTGCACCTAATCCCAATTACCAGTTTCGTTCTTCGTACTAGTAATTCATGTTGAAATAATTCTGTACCTATTCTATAAAAGAGTACCTTACGTACTGTAAATTCAATCTTCACTTCTGCCCTATCCGAAAAGATAAAATTACTCAGACATACTATCTACTCTCCGTCCAAATTATGTCGTAGGGTCGTAGAAAGGGAGGAAATAACGTAACAGTTAATTACTTAACGAGGCCCTTCAATTTAAGTTATTTTAAACAGTTATATAATATTACGTAGACGTCCAAATCCCAACAGAAATTAATGTTCTCAGAAAAGAGCTAAGACAGCCCAGCCACTAGCTGTCGAATAAAAGCTGTTTGGGGAAACCGGGATACGACGTAGGCAAATGGACGACAGTACCTGTGCGAAAATGATTCAATATTGAAAGCTCTTTCGTCACTGAAAAGAGCGAACATATTTTTGGAACGTCCTGTTTACTATGACCGTAAGGCTACTATGCGGTCTTGGATCTGTGTGGAGGACGGTTGAACTTCATTAGTAGAAGGGGTGGGAGTGAAGTACATTCGAAAACTCAGGTACAATAAAAATTGAAGTAAAAATAAAATGATGTCCCTGTATAACATTACTTTGGGGCCGAAACGATTTTGATTAACGACGACTTTGGCAAGCTGACGGGGATCGAGCCACGTTTTGAGGTGTCATTATTGTGATAATAATCCATTTTTCATCACATGCGACAATTCTGATGATAAATCATCCATGACGATTGATCCCTGTCTGCGTTGAGCTTGTTCAGTTGTCAATTCATGAGTTACATATCCATAACTGCTGTATAATTTTCTAAACATCTTAATAGGCCTATGAATCTTTGAAGCACTAAGTTCCTTTTACAATCTAAGAGTAGCTTTTGTGTATTTTCTTACAAAACTCTGCGACTATCCTCAATATTCCATACTTTCCCGGGGATAAAAGGCGGTCAGAGCGTGGTGCCGACCACACCACCTCATTCTAATGCCGAGGTCATGGAAAGCATGGGGCTCTATCTCCATGCCCCCCAAGTGCTTCATGGCATTTACGGGTATACTTTTTTTTACCTTTTTTTTTTAGTATCAGGATTACGCCCCCACATTTATGGACACATATATAGATATACCCTGTATATACAAATAATTTATTATTATTATTATTATTATTATTATTATTATTATTATTATTATTATTATTATTATTATTATTATTAGGTATGATTATTGAGGAAAACATATTTCCAAAGAAATTATGAAAGTTAGTAAACACCGCTTTTAACAATGTTTCTGTTAACGACATGTTAAATTGATGTAAGGAAGAAGAAGAAGAAGAAGAAGAAGAAGAAGAATGATATTAGTAAAACGTAAAATCTGTTCCTCTTTGAATTCTGCATTCTCAGCACGGGAAGTTCACTTGATGTAAGAACGTCGAACCTGTTTTATGGTCCCACTCGGTCACGAAGTCTCGACCGCAGGGTGGCTGTCCTGCAGGCAGGAAGTGTGTTGCGTCACAGCCCCAGTTATGCAACAGGAAGTGCCCGCAGAAGTGATCCTGTGACACGCAAATCTTCTCCAGTTACGAACGAGGCTCCTCTCTCATCTCCTTGGATAGAACATAAATTGCAGGAAATGTTAGCGGCGATTAAAATGGATCTCTTGAGAAGGAATATCCTGCCTGCTTTCTTCTGATGTTCCTTTCGTCGTTACGTAACCGAAGGCACTCATGAAGATGATTGCATCACCTGCAATATTGTAATTATTAAGTTATTAGTCTGTCTGTTCTTCAGTGTTACATAAATTTATTTGTGGTTCAGCGTTAGCGTGCTAGTCTTCCATCTGACGGCCCACATTCGAGTCCCGGTCTGGTAATGGAATTCGTGTTGGAAAAGCAAACATTGCAGATTTTTCTTTTTTCTTGCAGTATTTCTACTTTCTTTTCATTCCCCCAACACTCTCTAAGGAATGAGTTTTCACCTGATGGTAGCTACAAATATAAAAGACAAATACTTACTCACTTACTACTGGCTTTAAAGGAACCCGTAGGTTCATTGCCGCCCTCACATAAGCCCGCCATTGGTCCCTATCCTGAGCAAGATCAATCCAGTCTCTATCATCGTATCCCGCCTCCCTCAAATCCATTTTAATATTATCCTCCCATCTACGTCTCGGCCTCCCCAAAGGTATTTTCCCTCCGGCCTCCCAACTAACACTATATGGATTTCTGGATTTGCCTATACGTGCTACATGCCCTTTCCCATCTCAAACGTCTGGATTTAATGTTCCTAATTAGCCTATATCAGGTGAAGAATACAGTGCGTGCAGTTCTGTGTTGTGTAACTTCCTCCATTCTCCTGTAACTTCATCCCTCTTAGCCCCAAATATTTTCCGAAACATCTTATTCTCAAACACCCTTAACCTATGTTCCTCTCTCAAAGTGAGAGTCCAAGTTTCACAACCCTAAAGAACAACCAATAATATAACTGTTTTATAAATTCTAACTTTCAGATTTTTTGACAGCAGACTGGATGATAAAAGGTTCTCAACCGAATAATAACAGGCATTTCCCATATTTATTCTGTGTTTAATTTCCTCCCGAGTATCATTTATATTTGTTACTGTTGCTCCCAGGTATTTGAATTTTTCCACCTCTTCAAAGGATAAATTTCCAATTTTTATATATATAAAAGACAAATAATAACAAAAAAGATAATCGATGGGCCATGGGATCACCCATTTTCAGTATAAACTTATTAGCAGAAATATTCATACACAATATAGAACAGACATACATAGGCCACTAAACAAAGACAACAACAAATACACATACAACATCATATTGACACAGATACGTAGACGACATACTAACACTATACAAAGAAAACAAAAGACATTCAAAACCTACAGCAACACATAAACAAAATACAACTAAAGCTACACAACACATTAGAAATCGAAAACAACAAATCAATAAACATCCTAGATATCACAGTAGCAAAAGTAGATGACAAACACATCTTAAAAATCTACAGAAAACCTACAACAACAATCACGCACATACAAAACACATCCAATCACCCAACACAACACAAGCAAACAGCATTTTGAGCCATGGTACACAGACTACTCAACATACCAATGAGCCAGCAAAACTACAAAGAAGAAATAAATACCATAAAATACATAATACAAGAAAATGGATACAACGCCAACATAATAGATAACAATAAAAAGAAAAACATAATTATTACAAGAAACATGGGAACTCAAGCAAACGAAAAACATCACATTAACATACGAAAACAAAAACACACACAAGATAGCACCTTCATTCAAGAAATTAAACTACAACATCGCATACAGAACACAAAACACTCTATAAAAGAATCTCAACACACAAACAAACAAATACAACCTTACAGGTTATATAAACTCACATGCAATAGATGCAACCACGTCTACATCGGACAGACAGGCAGATCATTTCAAACACGTTACAAAGAACACATCATAACCATAACGAAATCACGCAACACTTCCACATATGCAGAACATGTCACAAACGCCAACCATACCTATAGCAACATAGACACAGACATGGAATTTCTACATATCCAACCGAAAAACTAGAAACTAAATACACTAGAACAATACGAAATATATATTTACACAAAACTCACCACAACAAATCCTCAACAAACAACTGAAGTTCAGAAGACACACACTATTTGACTCCACACTACACACACAAACGCACCCCAGCGGAGGGCGAAAACACCGGAACAAGCAAGGACCTCGCAGTTATGACGAAGACTTCCACGCCGAAACTAAACAACTAAGGTACTTTTAAACTTAGTTCAAATGAACACACTTTATTCTTGTGATATGGTGTTGAAAGTCGTGTAATCAAGTTGTATAAAGGTCGATAGCATTTAAGTGTGCTTAAATGCGACAGGCTCATGTCAGTAGATTTACTGGCATGTAAAAGAACTCCTGCGGGACAAAATTCCGGCACATCCGGCGACGCTGATATAACCTCTGCAGTTGCGAGCGTCGTTAAATAAAACATAAAATTTTTTTAACAAGATGTATAAAAAGAGATACATAAATTTGAGAATAATAGGCTAAAAACCAAACATACTCATTTGACTCTCCCTCACTGCACTGACACTACGACACATTTCACTGTCACTGTAACACTTTATAGTCTACTGTCACTTAAAAATTTTCATTGCCACAACAACTCTGTAATTTTATTACCACAACACACATCGCTGTCACATTAGTTCAAGTCTCGGGTGATCGAACCCCGAACGTTCTAATTTCAAGGCACTCTGTTTCCAAGACTATGACGCTTGGTATATTTTAATACATATCGGGCGTTCATTTGAAAACTTCCCAGCCTAAATAATTATTTATTTAAATTAAATTAAATTTAAACAAAAACACGTCAACTTAGATCATGAGGGGTAAGTCTGACCATGAAACGAATGGCCCCGGGTTCAAATCATGGTTGTAACAAGTTACCTGATTGAGTTTTATTTTTCTTCCGGCGTTTGACTTTGGACTCACTTCGCCATCATTAATTCACATAACATCATTATCCATACCATAGCCCGGATTAACTTCATGCTGCGGCATGCTGTACTTGTACAAGAGCGCGGCTGTTCAGCTACCCAATCATTCACAGAAGAGAAGTCAAGCACAATAAGCCTCAGGCTGCAGTGTAAGTCTTCGGGTTCCTTGTCCGAAGAGAGAGAACAACTTTCAGTAATATTTGTCAGTACATACATTTGAAATATAGTTGGCAAAAGAAAATTCAACCTGACAGCTAGAAACTCACTGTAATCCACTTGTACAGGGACATCATTTTATTTTTACTAACATTTCTAATATTAACCTGGCTATACCTTTGGCTTAAAGGTTGTGAACCGGAAACACCGTTTGATACCCCTTCCACTGGAGTTCGATTATACTGGCGTAAGATACAAATAAATCACTTTACTAGGTATAGGAGGGATGAAAAGTAGTTCATCCATTTACGTAAAATAGGAAATATCGCAATTTTGAGTTTGATAATTTTCATTAGGGTTTTCTTTAATCAAAATACAGTACTGTATTAACAATAAGTGTTTTTACTCACGAACTGAGCTGTCCGTTCGGACGTATTCACTATGCAGCGCATATTATACTGTCTATAGCACATTAGCGTACAATATAGAGAATGACGTTAAATTGAAAAATAATCATAATATGGATATTTAAACACATATTTGAAAATGATGGCCGTTCATTTCTATACAGGTTTCAGTTCTTTTTTGCATATTATCGCACTATATACTATTGTACCTAATTCCAATTACCAGTTTCGTCTTTCGTACTATTAACTCATGTTGACATAATTCTGTACCTACTCTATAAAAGAGTACCTTACATACTGTAAATTCAATCTTCACTTCTGTCCGATCCGAAAAGATAAAATTATTCAGACATGCTATTTATTATCCGTTCAAGTGGTTTTGTCGAGGGTCGTAGAAAGGAGGGAAATCACGTGACAGTTAATTACTTAACAAGGCCTTTTTATTTAAGTTATTTTAAACAGTTATATAGACGTCCAATTCCTAACAGAAATTAATGTTTTCAGAAAATAACTAAGACAGCCCAGCCACAAAGGAACGGGCAGAAGTGGGTGGGGGAAACCGGGATGCGACATAGGCAAACGGACGACAGTACCTGTGCGAGAATATGATTCAATATTGAAAGCGAACATATTTCTGGAACATACTATACTCACTAACTCAGTACTGATTGTGTTTACTAAGACCGTAAGGCGACTTTGACTGTATACGCTTGGTTCTGTGTGGAGAACGGTTGCAAGTTCACTAGTAGAGGGGGTGGGAATGAAGTACATTCAAAAACTCAGGTACAATAAAAATTGAAGTAAAAATAAAACGATGTCCCTATATATTTAATAACAGGGGAAAAATGATTAGATTTTACTCTGGGGTTAAAATGTATGCTGTTAATTACTTTATTATTATTATTACTGTACTATTTACCGGGCGGCCGGGTAGCTCAGTTGGTAGAGCAGCTGGCTACGGACTGGAAGGTCCGGGGTTCGATCCCAGGTAGTGACAGGATTTTTTCTCGTTGCCAAACTTTCAGAACGGCCCCAAGGTTCACTCAGCCTTCTATAAAATTGAGTACTGGGTCTTTCCCGGGGGTAAAAGGCGGTCAGAGCGTGGTGCCGACCACACCACCTCATTCTAGTGCCGAGGTCATGGAAAGCATGGGGCTCTACCTCTATGCCCCCCAAGTGCCTTCATGGCATGTTACGGGGATACCTTTACTTTTACCTTTTACTGTACTATTTACCTCTGATTGAGGTTCTGGCTGATATGTACATCTATTATCAAGCAGTACATCTCACTTGACGATATGTATCAGAGGAAGAACAATTGTTAGATTGATTTTTATTAAAAACATCAGACCAACAATTTTCGCAGACAACAAGATCCTGAATATTGAACAACATAATATTCTGAATAAGAAATATAATTAGATTAGATTTTAGATTAGATTTAGATTTATTTAATAATAACATATACATAAAAACGTTACATTAAAAAAAGAGCAAAGTTAACAGTTCCGTTATAGATATACATACTTTGTAGACAAAATACTTAAGAAAAAAGGTCACATAAAGATGATAATAACATTAGTAAATAATAATACTAATAATAACTGAGCGAAAAAAGACACGATGTTGTGATTGGTGGATTAATATTAAATTATTATTAGTAGTATAATTAGTACAGGTCATGTTGATATAGTAACAAAGATAGAAAAAATATACTTAGGATAGAAATAAACTTATTTTACAATACATGATAAAATACAGTGAAGTCTGTCATATAAATTTTTAATTCTGGATCTGAAAATTTTATTGCTTAAAGTAGTCAATTCTGGATGAAATTTTAAATATAATATTAATAAAAATAATATCATAATAGAAAGAATAAAATAGAAAATCAACGGACTTGTAGCGTTCTTGCGAGGAAGTTCGAGGCTGAGAAAAACTGAATATGTGGGCTCCAAGCCTGTTGACCACTTGTCAAACTCTTAGTTACTAACAAGAGTATTTACTAAAAATGTTCAGTATATACGTACTATATACTCATTTTTATTCTTATCACCTATTATTTGTTATTAACTACACGAGTGAGTACATTAAAGTACGTCAACAAACCTTGCAGGTACAGGTCAACTAGAGGATGGGGATTGAGAAGTCGCGTACTACAAGTTCTAAATGTACATTTTTGCCGATCGCTGCTATAAACAGTAGGCCTAAATCCGATAAAAGCGCTGATTTGTTGCGGAACTTTTAAAAAGTATTTTGAGAAAACATGAATCATCTCCATGACAGAGAATATTTTCAAGAGAAGCTGATGATACTGCATTATTGATTGCCAGAGTAATCTTGTGAGAGCATCAGTCATTAGCAGGAGCCAGGATCACGGTGCAAATCCCCAAGAGGTTGCCTGGCAGTTTCATTTAATTTGATTGGTGCATTATCTGGATAGATATATTGGATGATAGGTCCTACAGGCCTCAATAATTCCCCTGCAGCAGACGTTGCCATGGTGACCGCTGATTGGGATGGAGCGTCTGCACGGCCCATTTAGCGCGCTTTGCATGCGATAGGTAGAGTACAATACCGCACGCCGGGTTCCCCTCCCCGCTGTACAGAAAAGCTGGGCATTTGTATTCAATGTTGGTTGGGATGGAATTGAGTGCTTTTATTACAGGCTACAAGGACTCTGATGTTTTAGTGTCTTTTATCATTTGAGATTATAGCATGAAGACGGCCGGGTACAAGGAAGGCTCACCAAGTGATAATGGATTCTCACAACAATTTTCCCCCGTATGTTCCATTTGAAATAAGAAATCTCCCTATAAATTTCTACATCCGGAAACGGTATAATTTTCGAGATACGATTTTCTTTTTTTCAAATTATTCAATCCTGAACTATAGCAGCTAATGCAAGCAGTGCTTTGCTGACATATCAGTCAATAAATCTCATCTAGCTGCATACAGTACTGTCAAAATCTCCTTAAATAATACCGGATTTTTAAGTTTTTAAAAAGACCATTTCAGGTTTTAGGAATACGTGAATAGGTCCAAAAACTACTAGATCGTTACAAATGTTTATGCTCGACCATGCCGAAATGTAGTAATTATACACCTGGTAGCAGCCCTTTAATGTACCTCGTTAAAGTACACCTATTAATTAAAGTTCAGGTTTTCCACCAATCAGAAAACACCATTGTAGCAATATGAAAGCGCAAGTATCGATTATTCTCGGATATGCAATCGAAAGACAACTAGTGAAACGTCACGGAGGCTGGAAATCCAATACTGTCGCAGAAGGTTATGTTCTGTTACTATAATAATTAGCGTTAATTGTAAATAATATTCAAATAAATAAATTTGTCATCTCGTTTTTCAATGTCTAAATTAATTTCCAGGTTATATCAAGATTACTGTTTATTTTACTCTCCAGATTATTTGAAGGTCAATGACATTTGTTCCTCGGAAAAAATCAATACTTTTCCGTCTGCGCACATCTCACAATTTACGAGATATTGCACAAGGTCACTTACGCTCCCCAGTCAGATAAGAATAATATGAATACTTATGAATAATTTCAAGTTAGAAATATGATCGAGCATAAAAAGTCGTATGAAACTTGCCTATAATGGTAATTAAGACGCTCGTATGAAAATTATGAAACTCGCTTGCGCTCGTTTCATAAATATGCTCGCGTCTTAATTACTACCATTAAAGGCTCGGTGCATAATGTACTAATCCTTACAGTTATTCTTAAAAAATAAATATATTCTTATTAAGTTATTGACATTTTGAAGAACCAAAAATCAAAATTTATAAGATCTTTTTATTAAAGTAAAATCTTTAAGCCCGATACAACTGTGAATCATGCTGTAAAAACTTTTTGGTTTTATATACATTTAGGGGCCTTCTGTCTTTATAATAAATGAAGGAGGGCTTTGTTCAAAATTTGTAAGATTCGAAATTTTAGCACCTTAGGAGTAAAATCTTTAAGCCTGACTCAACTTAGTGAATTATGCTGTATAATTATGTCAACTTTTTGGTTTTATATACACTAATATAGGGGCCTTCTGTCTTTATAATAAATGAAGGAGGGCTTTGTTCATGAATTTGTAAGATTCGAAATTTTAGCACCTTAGGAGTAAAATCTTTAAGCCTGACTCAACTTAGTGAATTATGCTGTATAATTATGTCAACTTTTTGGTTTTATATACACTAATATAGGGGCCTACTGTCTTTATAGCAAATGAAGGAGGGCCTTGTTCATGAAAAGTATTAATAAAAGAAAAATTCTGTGTGTATGTCCGCCATTACTGTACTCCCAGCTCTTGGCAACAGATGTCACTACTGTAACGATTAGGGAGAACTCTATTGAAGAAGAGTGGAAACTTGTTGACTCATAATTGCTCTGGTCCAGTGCTACTGGGTAATGATCCTGCCGACCAGGGTGTTATTTGTGGGGGAGTTGAGGGAGATTTCTCCCTATGTAAAAAAAAATCCCTCCCCTGTCCATACACTGTTTGTACCAACAAGGAATGACAACCCCTCCATCTGTGTTTGGTTAGAAGCGAATTTGTGGGTCTGTATTATACAGGGTTATCAAATGAGATGTCCTGGGCTATATAGTCAAAAGTTTCCTAACAATGAAGCAAAATATGGTATTTTTGTTTTAAAAGGTATAGATACTCTTGAAGTCTTGTTTGTTACATTAGCAAGTCTCAAAGTGAACATTACTGTATTTATACAATAGCTGTGCAGATATGATGAACTGGTTCACCTTCCAATTGCGCTGAATCTTATCAGTGTTGTTATCGAATCTGTGAACCTTTCTTTCAAGAGATGTAGGTTACGACTTTTTACAAGTGAACAATGCTCTTTACATATCCCCACATGAAGAAAACCACGGATGTGAGATGAGACATTCTTTAGGGACAGAGAAAGGTTCATAGCGCAAGTTTCATTTGAAATATAAGTACAAGTTATACATAGTCTAACACGTGTTGAGTTTATAATCACGTGTTAAATTGTTACCAGTGAAGACTTTTAAAACATAAACTTTTCACGGACGAAGTTACTTTTCACATCAGTGGTTGAGTTAATCGTTGTAATTTTATTGAATATGGGGCTGCAGCAATCAAACAAGATTCATGAATACATCCTTATTATTATGAAAGTGAATGTCTGATGTTTGTTGCTGCATGATAGCATGTTATGTATTATGATTTTTCACACATGGATTTCTTCATGAGGGGTTATCGGTATGCAAAGGAAAATGTTTACTTAAGGTTATGAGGGACATATGGAGAATTTCTTTTGTTGACAATAAAAAAAAACTTAAAATTTGTCTATTTAGTTGGATGACTAGTGAATTACTTACTTTTTGTTTATTTTCAATGCTAGCCCCTGCATCCAGCGAGACGGATCTCGACAAGCACCGTGGTCCGTGTCATCTCTATCGTAATCATTGGCTTGATCTTTATTGTGTTCCTCGTGGTCTATGTTGCGATCCTTATCGTGAAACATGTCGTGATCCTTATCGTTGGTCATGTCGTGGTCCATACTTTAATCCTTGTCGTAGACTTTGCCGTGGTCGTTATTGTGGTCTTCACGGTTTCTTACATTCTGGCCTTCCTTACTCATTCATCCATTTAGTGTTCTGGGCAAGGACAGGTCTTTCACTACAAATCCAGCATTCTTCAATCGTTCCTATTTTCTGCCGCCCTCTTTGTTTCCTCATATGATCCATATATCTTCATGTCGTCCATGATCTGATATAAGTCCACACCTGTGGAGTAACGGTCAGCGCGTCTGGCTGTGAAACCAGGTGGCCCGGGTTTGATTCCCGGTCGGGGCAAGTTACCTGGTTGAGGTTTTTTCCGGGGTTTTCCCTCAACCCAATACGAGCAAATGCTGGGTAACCTTCGGTGCTGGACCCCGGACTCATTTCACCGGCATTATCACCTTCATTTCATTCAGACGCTAAATAACCTAGATGTTGAGACAGCGTCGTAAAATAACCCAATAAAAAATGATCTGGTATCGCCTTCTACCCCCAACTCTTCTCTCGTTCACCATTCCTTCCAGTGCATCCTTCAGTAGGCAGTTTCTTCCCAGCCAGTGACCCAACTATTTCCTTTTCTTCTTCCTGATCAGTTTCAGCATCATTCTTTCTTCACCCACTCTTCCCAACACAGCTTCATTGCTTATTTTGTCTGTCCACTTCACACATTCATTCTTCTCCATATCCACATTTCAAATTCTTCCATTCACTTCTCTTCACTTCATCGTGATGTCCATGTTTCTTCCCCATACAATGGCACACTCCATACAAAGCACTTCACTAGTTTCTTCCTTAGTTCTTTTTCCAGAGGTCCGCAGAGAATGCTCCTTTTTCTATTAAAAGCTTCCTTGACCATTGTTATCCTCCTTTTGACTTCCTGGCAGCAGCTCATGTTACTGCTTATACTGGGTGTTCATTTCAAAGTGTGTCATGACGTCACTGTTGTTGGGTCACCGATTTGAAGCGAGTTTTAGCTTATATGTTAGAGAAGTTGCCTATTATTTAAGGCGTTCTTCAATCTGAACTTGAGAACGTGTACGGTATAACTTGAACGTCGTAGCAACAGATGGCGGTCTGTATGGTCTGTGTGCTACCATAACCTCTTTCGAACTGTGTTTTGCGCGGGCAAGTCGTACGCAGGGTATTTGTTATCATCGGTTGCATACGGTAACATTCCACAACACAAATCAAATGCTCCGTGTCCATGTTGACCGTCGAAGTTAATGTCAACAAATACGTAAGTAATCGTCTTAACCCTCTCCCCATATCCCGACAGTACGTATTTCCAAACAGTTCACATTCCTGCCACTACCGGCTTTACCGTACGTATCGGCACGTACTCTTCAGAATGAACGCCGTACTTGCTAGGCAACTTCTCTGCCTCTTAAGTTATACACCTCTGCGGAAATGTAGGAAGATTTAATTCTCTAGGCTCATCGACTAGCCACATGACGGCATACAGCGAGCCATGATACACTTTGAACTGAACACCCAGTAGTATACCCCAAGTAGGCCTATCTGAAGCTGTCGACTTGCTTTACTGCCTGATTTAGAATTCGCAACTTTATATTCTTTATTTTTCTTCCTGTTACCATGCTCTTCGTCTTATTTGCATTTATCTACATCCCATACTGCTCACAGCTGTCATTTAGCTCTAGTAATTTATTTTATTTTATTATTTTACGACGCTGTATCAACATTTAGGTTATTTAGCGTCTGAATGAAATGAAGGTGATAATGCCGGTGAAATGGGTCCGGGGTCCAGCACCGAAAGTTACCCAGCATTTGCTCGAACCCGGGCCACCTGGTTTCGCGGCCAGACGCGCTGACCGTTACTCCACAGGTGTGGACTAGCTCTAGTAGCATATATTTTAATATCATTTCCTCTTCTGGTAACAACGCCATATCATCAGCAAATCTTATGGACTTTATTCTTTTTCCTCTTACTATCACTCCTCCAATGTTCTGAAAACAGTTCTTTACTAAATCCTACAAACAGATGTTGAACAGGATAGGTGATAAAGGACATCCTTGACGTACTCCTCTCCCAGTTTCACTTCCTTCTGACATTTCTTCTCCTATCTTGACTTTGACTCGTTGTTTCATATAAAGATTACTGAACAGTCTTCTCTCTTTCCAATCCACACCTATTTTCTTTAGAATCCCCATCAGTTTATTACAATCCATTCTGTTCCCTTACTATATTAATTGTGTGAAGGTTTGCAGAGGCGTTTATGGTATAAATATTTTGTCCGAGCTGTCGAAACTTTTTTTATGCTCGACCATGCCGAAATGTAGTAATTATACACCTGGTAGCAGCCCTTTAATGGACCTCATTAAAGCACACCTATTGATTAAAGTTCAGATGTTCCACCAATCAGAAAACACCATTGTAGCAATATGGAAGCGCAAGTATCGATTATATTCTCTGATATGCAATCGAAAGACAACTAGCGAAACGTCACGGAGGCTGGAAATCCAATACTGTCGCAGAAAGTTATGTTCTGTTACTATAATAATTAGCGTTAACTGTAAATAATATTCAAATAAATTCAATTTGTCATCTCGTTTTTCAATATCTAAATCAATTTCAAGGTTATATCAAGATTAATGTTTATTTTACTCTCTAGATTATATCAAGGTCAGTGACATTTGTGTCTCGGAAAAAATGAATACTTTCGCGTCTGCGCACATCTCACAATTTACGAGATTGCACAAGGTCAGTTCCGCTCCCCAATTAGATAAGAATAACATGAATACGAATACGAATACGAATACGAAAAGCCTGAAATCCCATAAGGACAACGGCCTCCTACAGGAGAGTGTAGGGTGAGCTGAAGGTCTACTACACTTGGGGAGCCAGTCCAAGAGAGCTTAAACTATACACTTACAAACTAAACACATAAACAAATTATACTAACTTAACACGAAAAACAATACAGACTAAACACATAAATTATGCAAACTAAACATCCACACAAAAATATGCAAACTGAACACATAAATTATAATCCGAACACAACTGTCCACACTAAACACACGATAAAAGAAAAAGAAAAAAATTGCACAAACTGAACACATACATAATCTTAACTCACACACAAACTAAATACCAATTGCACACATAAATTGTACAGCCTAAACACCCATACTATCTAAACTAAACGCACAAAAACGATACAATTGAACACAAAAATTATACTAACTAAATACATGAACTATACCAACTACACACGGAGTCAAACTATCCAAACTAAAACACACAAAACCATACAACTGAACACAAAAATTATACTAACTAAATACATGAATATTTATGAATAATTTCAAGTTAGAAATATGGTCGAGCATAAAAAGTCGTATGAAACTTGACTATAATGGTAATTAAGACGCTCGTATGAAAATTATGAAACTCGCTTGCGCTCGTTTCATAAACATACTCGCGTCTTAATTACTACCATTATAACCTCGTTGCATAATATACTATTTTATTTGCGTTCAGTTGAATTCGCACTGTATGCCTTCTAGAATGTAAGAAATAAGACATTTGAGTGCATTATAAGAGAAAATTTAAGAGAAGATAAACTCGTTTTGAAGTATTTCATGTTTATTATAACTTCGTTCAATAGCAGCAGCTTTTCGTATTCAATATCCTCTTCAAACAATCTCTCAAGTGGGTCACAAGCATTGGATTTATAGTTATGGTAGTGGGTTCGGTGTCGTTAAATAACTAATAAGACGTCTGGATGGGATGTGTGCGGCCCCGGGGACCTGACCGGTGATCGATGTCGTGGCCCCGCTGCCCGAGAGCTACAGCAGCCACTCTATTCGCCGTGGACGTGATACTGTAGACAGCATATCTGCAGACGAATGGACTGTTCTTAATGCGAATTATCATTGCAAGGAAAAATGCAGACATACCGTCTAGACAAGATACATAAAGACGTATTGACCATCAGCGCTGGAATGACATCAACACAGATGTAATCTGGAAGAATGCTGCCCCAAATCTTGGCGTTGTCTATCAAACTTTACAGAATTTCCCATCCAGCATCTCTGAGTCTGTCCCGTGCCGTTACGGGATGAGCATTGGTTGGAGTCATCATGGGGAAAGAAATTATTTCGTTTCTACCCAGAATCGTGAAGAGTTAAAGAATGTGTGATGTATTTATTTTAGTAGGCTGTTTTACGACGCTTTATCAACAGCTTAGGTTATTTAGATGAGATGAAGGTGATAATGCCGGTGAAATGAGTCCGGGGTCCAACACCGAAAGTTACCTAGCTTTGCTCATATTGGGTTGAGGGAAAACCCCGGAAAAAACCTCAACCAGGTAACTTGCCCCGACCAGGAATCGAACCCGGGCCACCTGGTTTCGCGGCTAGACGCGCTAACCGTTACTCCACAGGTGTGGACTCTGTGTGATGTATCTTGTCTCACTGTGAAAAGAGGGAGAAAGGAGATATGTCTTACTTCGTCTGTGTAGTTATGGCGATGGGGGGAGTGGATGCCGTCCATCCATCCAGTGGCGGAAGGGACTAGTTGATACATTCTGTAGCGCAAAATAAAATAACAAAATATCTCTCTTCGTACTGTGTAGTTCCGTCAGTGAGCTTGTCTTTCAAGAAACTGAGTTCCGGCAGCCTGTAAAATAACAAGATTTTGAAAGGAATCCTGAAAATTTACAACTTTCCTATAATCTCCAACGAGAATCTACTAATCGAGATCCTGCAGAAGAGGAAGGAAGTAGAAGAAGAATTTTACACCACCAGTGCCATGACCGACAGAAGCTGGGAAGGAGCTAATCAGCAAATGAGGAACGTTGTTACCAGACCGGCGGTACACGGATTCCACCATAGTGTGCGGCATAGATAGGTTCCATAAAGTGTACGAAAAATGCATATGCAAACTGTGTGGTGAAAAATGTGGCAAATACCACGTTCTGAACTGCAAGAAGAATGCCAAAACCGTGACTGAACTCAGTATAGACTAACTACTCTGCACACTTGTGCGCATTTCCTATTATTATTATATTATAATCTCCAACGTCATTTGAAGGGACTTGGTTTTATTGCTACTGAGACAAGATAAACCTTACCAGGTATAGGATTACACATTCAACGAGTAGTCTAACGAAGTTCATACGCCAGCTATAAGGATCATTGCGCTAACCAAACGTTCCCCCATGCTAGTTAGATGATCGTTCATCTCTGTTACGGACGTGAGGCAATCAGTGGGCTGGTCGGTCTTGATCCTCCATGGGTTGTCGCGCTACCGAGTTACTTCCAAGCTAACATTTTTGTATTAAACCTTGAGTTAAATGCAATAATGAAAAGAGGGTCATATTTCAAGAAGAGTTTGTTTTAATTGGTTATTTTACAACGCGTTTTCAACTGCTAAGTATAGTTATATAGCGTCTGAATGAGATGAAAGTGATAATCAGCGAAATGGGTCCAGGGTCCAACGCCGAAAGCTACCTAACGTTTGCTCTTGTTGGGTTGATAGGAAACCCGGAAAAACCTCAACCAGGTAAAGGCTGGTTCACAATAAACCGGAAACGAGAATCGGAACGAAAACGAAAATGGTAAAATTGTTAAAATGTGTACATTTAAATGTGAGCATTCACAATTAACGAAAAGCTTGCCGGAGCCCGGGATCGGGAACGGAGAGTTGGCCAAGTTTCAACTTTGACGTTCACGTTTCCGATCACAGCCCACTAGATTCATCCTATTGCCATCTAAAAGCTATTTTGTCGTCGTATATTTTGTAGCAAGAAGACCGTGACATAACCTATGCATTATTTTGTTCCGTGCTGTGCATCATGGAGCAAGTTTTATTTGACGAGATTCTAATATTGAGTGTTGAGGAAAATTCTCACGTTTACGATAAGCGGCGCGCCTCGTATAAAGATGAGAAAATGAAGGAGAATACGTGGCTTTCAATAGCTGCATCTTTGAACACCGATCGTAAGTGAATCATATTTTATTACTGTATTGGTTGTATTACACACTGCATATTCATGCTTCAATTCAATAACTACTGTTGTGTTCATTTTTGTTCTATTACAAATGTTTCTTCTCTAATTATTTTACGTTATGGTAGACTTAAAATAGGTTGTGATAATAAAGACGCATGGGCATGTTTATAGTACCGTTGAAATTTTGAAGTTGGTTAACCTGTGTTTATGTTGGCTGCCTTGTATTCATGAGAGTCAATTATACACAAATAACATCAGAATGCGTAATATCGACTTTACATTTCGTTATTGACATGCATATCGATATGCATAGTCGTCTACGTTCTCGGTTTATTGTGAATTTAAAATTTTCATATTCACGTCCTCTGCTTCTCGTTTTCACTCCGATTCTCGTTCTCGGTTTATTGTGAACCATTCATTCATTCATTCATTCATTCATTCATTCATTCATTCATTCATTCATTCATTCATTCATTCATTCATTTATTTTATTCCATAGATCTTACATGAGCAATGAAGCTTTAAGATGTGGAACATGTCAACATTTTACAATATTACAATTACAATTTTTACAAATTTTTATAGTTTTACAATTTAATAATTTTCTACAATTTTTACAATGTTGTACAATTTTTTTTTTACATTTTTTTTTACATTTTTTTTACATTTTGGCGAGATGTAGTGAGATGAAATGAGGTCCGAGGATTCGCCAAAATATTACCCGGCATTTGCCTTTTCGGTGGGGGAAACCTCGGAAAAACCCAACCAGGTAATCAAATCAAAGGGGGTAATCAAATCAAAGGTGTTGATGCCAAGGACTCGCCATAGACCATCCGGCTTCAGTCCCACGGCTGTGGAAAACCTCGGAAGAAACCAAAGTCCAAAGGGGGATCCAACCCAAGCCCGAACGCAGCTCCGGAACAGCAGCCCAGCGAGTCTGCCGACTGAGCTACATCGATGGCTCTACTAAAAGTATACAATACATAGCCAATCAGATTATTAAATTTACAAACGCAAACGATCATTCATAAGTTGAGCTATATTATAATACAAAACAATTTAATTAAATTTAAGGTATAAACAATTCAACCAGTTGTGATATACAGAAATTGATAATACATATCATGCAAACTACTTCAAGTTACAAACACAAACAATTTATCAGTAGAGCTATATAGATTACTATTCAATTTAAAGCATATACAATTCATCATTGCCAAAACTATACAAATATATACAATACGAAGTAGCATACTTTCATTAAGCTATACAAATTTGTGCAATTAATATCAAGTAGATTAATTCAATTTATAATCATAAACAATTCATCACTTGAGCTATACATATTACCATTTAATTTACAGTAGGTCTATATACAATTCATCAGTAGAGCTACACAGACTAGTAATCATTTTAAGAACATATACAATTCATCAGCCAAACTATACAAACATATACAATCAAATTAATTCAATTTACAAACTTATTTTCGTTAAGCTATACAATTCATATGAAGTAGATTAATTCAATTTATAAGCTTAAACAATTCATCAGTTGACGTATACAGTACATACAATTCATCAGTTATGCTAAACAAAAAATACAATACATAGTAAACAGATTAAGTCAATATAAAAACATATTTTAGTTGAGCTATATAAAATTGTACATGTCATTTAAGTGTGCCAACCAGGATTTGAGCGCGCTCGTTTCACCCTTACTCCACAGCGGTGGACAAGTTTTTAAAAATTAATCATTTTTTCTTAGTAATTTTATTTCTTAAAACAATGAAGTTGAAACTGATCAGGAAGAGAAAAACGGTCACTGAATGAGAAGAAACTGGTTACTGAAGGATGCACTGGAAGGAATGGTGAACAGAAGAAGAGTTCGGGGAAGAAGAAAATTTCAGATGATAGACGATATTAAGATATATATGGATCATATGCGGAGACACGGAAGGGAGAAAATATGAAAGATTGAAGAATGCTGGGTTTGCAGTGAATGAGCTGCCCTTGAGGAGATAACTAAGAATGAATGTTGTAAGAAGAAAAAGAAGAAATTATTGGTGTGATGTAAGAGATCGATTTTGAGATATTTTGAGAAATGCAATTTCCAGCATCTCCCATAGTTGTTTTCGGCGCGCTATCGCTGTATGTAGAGTGATTTTTCCTAAACTGTTGTTTATGTTCAGTATTTTCCATTCAGTTTATCCGGAAGTGATGCAGATGAAATATTATCTCATTTTCATTAAATGAAGAGCAAGTGAATGAGTAAATAAATATAACTATAAATAAACGAAAGTAAGCATATACACAAGTAATTATGTAAATGGATAAGTAAATAGCAAGTAAATTAAAAAATAAATAAATAAAATTAGTAACTAGTAAGTAACTGAAGAAGTAACTAAATAATAAGTAACTGCTGTCCGTCCGAGTGGTTATGTCACATCTCGGTCTACCCCCACCCGTTTCTACTGATCTCTCTGTAAAGGCTTGTGGATGGCCAGTGTCAATTTTTCTTGATATTGTCTTTGATTTTAAGTTTAAAATTCACGGTACATATATTTTATAAATCAAGGTATTCAGTTCCGTGACCAGAACATGGTACGAAATGAAAATATAAACATTGGAAATTTATCCTACGAAAAATTGTAAAAATTCAAATATCTTGGAGCAACAGTAACTAATATAAATGACAGTCGAGAGGAAATTAAACGCAGAATAAATATGGGAAATGCCTACTATTATTCGGTTGAGAAACGTTTATAATCTAGTCTGTTTAAAAAATGAAAGAATTTATAAAAGAGTTACAATATACAGTATTACCGGTTGTTCTGTAGACTATGGTTGTGAAACTTGGACGTCGCTTTGAGAGAGGAACAGAGGTTAAGGATATTTGAGAATACGGTGTGAGGGAAAAATGTGGGACTAAGAGGGATGACGTTACAGGAGAATGGAGAAAGTTACACAACGTAGAACTACACGCATTATATTCTTCACGCATAAGCAATTCAATTAGTTGTGATATACATATCATGCAAATTACTTCAATTTACAAGCATAAACAATTCATCAGTTAAGCTATACAGATTACTATTCAGTTTAAAATATATACTATACTATCCATCAGCCAAGCTATACAAAAATATACAATACATATTAAACAGATGCCATTTAGCACGTATGGGCGAATCCAGAAATGCATATAGAGTGTTAGTTGGTAGGCCGGAAGGAGAAATACATTTGGGGACGCCAAGACGTAGATGGGAGGATAATATTAAAATTGATTTAAGGGAGGTGGGATATGATGATGGAAACTGGATTAATCTTGCACAGGATAGGGACCGATGGCGGGCTTATGTGAGGTCGGCAATGAACCTGGAGATTCCTTAAAAATCCATTTGTAAGTAAGTAACGTAGTAAACAGATTAATTCAATTTACAAGCATAAACAATTCATCAGTTGAGTCGAGCCTTACAAACTACTTTTCAATTTACAGCATATACAATATACAATGGAGTAAGGTGACCAATTCCTTTCCTCCTCCATTGTATACATCGCTGACTAGTAACATATTACACTAATCAGACTTCAGATGTATACAAACAATTGTTCTTCCTCTGATACATATCGTCAAGTGAGATGTACTGCCTGATAATAGATGTACATACTACTATTCCATACAGTACGACTGTGAAGAACCTTGGTATTTATATGGATTGTCACCTGGAATGGAATGAACAAGTGAATCACATTTCCAAAAAAATATTTTCCATTATTCACTCATTAAAGCGACTAAAGAACTTTCTTCCTGATAAATTAAAATTAATCCTTGTACAAACACTCGTGATGCCACACTTTGACTACTGCGATATTATATTAAGTAACCTAAATGCAAATTTGAGCAACAGGCTACAACGTGTGCATAATGCGTGCGTCCGTTATATTTGTAATATTCGTAAGTATGATCATGTTTCCCCGTCTTTCCAAACTCTGTCTTGGCTAAGGCTAAGCGATCGACGAGCCCTTCATTCTCTTGTTCTCTTATTTCAAATTCTGCGCACCGCTACCCCAATATATTTGGCTTCTCGTTTTCAAAATTTATCTGCATATCATCAGCTAAGTACAAGATCTCATTATAACAATTTACTCATTATACCCTACCACAAGACATCTTTATATTCTTCATCCTATACAGTTTCAGTTGCTAGAAATTAGAACTCGCTTCCGAGTGATATAAGGGTTGTTGGACAATAACTTCATTTAGGTCAAAATTACATAAATTCTTACTTAACAGATGAATTGCTGATTAATATTTGTTACTTATAATGAAACTAACATCTGTCCATTCTTATTATTATTATCTTTAATTTCTCTAAATAGATTTACAAAACCTCTAATGGCAATTACATTAATATTCTCATTATAGAAATAGAAATATAAATATATATATTCTCCCTGTAACATAGTCCTAGTAAGCTTATATTAAATTAATTTTCATCATTTTGCTAGCTATCTCAAATATTAAATTAATTATAATTCATTGAATTAAATTAGCTCATAAATTAAGTTACTACTTTACCTTATAGATTTATCTAAATTTAAATAAATGTGTAGTGAAGATTATTGCTGGAGAACCTTTTAAGTGTAGTGAAAATATTTGTAATTTAAATTTATGTATTGTATTAATTAAGGCTGGTTGAGTGGAAGAGAAGGCCTTATGGCCTTAACTCTGCCAGCGAAAATAAAACATTATTATTATTATTATTATTACATATCAGCCAGAACCTCAATCAGAGTACTCTGTAAGTGTACAAATAAGAAATACGTGATTAAAAAACAAAAGTAAATCAAGAAATAAATACATTTGTAAATCAATGATTACATGATTTTAAAGGTATAGATAAGTGAATAAATACATACGTTGAGGCATAAATATATTATAAATGATTGCATAAATAAATGTATCAGCAACTTAGACAATGAGTAATAAATTATATCAATTTACATTTTCTTTTTTGTTCATTTGAGTTGATTAGGATGCCGATATTTTAAATCCAAGATTTGGACGGCTATCAATATTGTGACACTATTACTTTTATTTAAGTGTTATAAGTGTAAGCTTGACATTGGCAGAATTAATAAATAGCACGAATATTATTTCTATTAACCTGAAGTGTTGTATCAGTAATGCCCTTCCAGCGGTGCATCCTTGACATTGGCAGAGTTCACGTTCTCCGCTGTTTGCTGTTGCACTTTTTCGATCAACTGTTAATGAGGAGGATAAAATAATTTACGTCCGTGGGACGCAATCATACAGGCAGTCACGACCCCAGGTTGCATTTTTATGCGTTGATAGGCGTCTGGAAACGAAATGAGCTGCTATGATTTAAGCGGCCCAGAGGAGAATAAATTTGCTTCGCTGACAAAAGTTCATTAAACCGAGTCTTGCGGTCCTGGTTCGAATCTCCGTTGCAAAAATGAGATAAGAAAGCAAAAAGTTATTCGCTCCGCATATGGAAATGCTGCTCTTTATAGCGCCATAAACTGCAAACGATTCTGTGATTTATGGGGGGCTCCAGACGGCGTAACGACTCGTGGGGCGAGGGCCCCCTGCACTCGAACCTGCGGTTAACTGGACCAGGAGCCAGGACTACCGTCTGGACAGTCACATCGTGAAGTTCTTGAACAGGTGTCCCTCAGATAACCCTCACTACGCTGACTACTATGTCACTTGATCGTTTTCCATCCAGTCAGGTTGAGCAATATGGCGTCAGTTGCCTGTTTTGCGGTTTTCATGTGACCTCTTCTTATTTTTCTCTGGTAAGTCTCCTCTGTTTTATGCATGTTTTTCAAAGTCTTGTTAATGAAAACCATAGTACTCCATTCAGTTTTTAATGTTCTGTTGATTGGTGTTGTCGTTGATGGCGTATCTTTTACGAGTTGTTCATAATCAAACGATTTTCGTGAAGGCTTACCTGCTCCTGATATGGCCATATCAAATACACCATGGCCATATCAAGTTCATTTCACTTTTATTTTTTCACCTGACAAATTTACATGCCTTATAGCTGGGATTACGCAAAAATTTTGTATTTTAAGAAAAACAACTTAATTTTTTTTTATGGAGAAACCTGTTTTGACTACACTTTTAAATTATAAAAAAAGATTATAAAGTGTCATGTTTATTCATTTTACACCAAAATTATTTAATTTTAACACAACTGCGCTATCAGACTGAAAACAATCACGATTTGTAGAACATGGAACATGGGTGGCCATATCATGTGCACGTGTTTCTGATATGGCCACTAGATAGACTTTTGGAAATTGGGGCTTTTTGGACAATTAAAGCTATGTTTATGGGGAAACGAAATTGTTTTAAGAAAGTCCATTGGACTGAGAACGAGTAAGAAAAAAGTGGTTTACATTTTTTTTCAAAATGGCGGCTAGAAAAATTCTCAAACCTTAGCATGGCCATGTCAGGGACACCTACCTTACATCATAAGCATAATTAAATTTAATAATATAAAAACTGTCTCACTTATATCATATGGTGTTTGTTATTTCTGTACCCTCATTTAATGTCTTTAGAAATTGGATGTGTAGCTTATCTGTTAAAGACATCTATTGATGTTGCACTATCGTACTGTAACCTATAACAGCTATAAAATGCTTGGAGCACCTCGAAGAAGAAGACGAAATTGCTCTAAGTATTGCAAACAAAACCGTATCTTTGTAGGCCTATTTATAATAATACTTACTTACTTACTTACTGGCTTTCAAGGAACCCGGAGGTTCATTGCCGCCCTCACATAAGCCTGCCATTGGTCCCTATCCTGAGCAAGATTAATCCAGTCTCTATCATCATATCCCACCTCCCTCAAATCCATTTTAATAATATCCTCCCATCTACGTCTCGGCCTTCCCAAAGGTCTTTTTCCCTCCGGCCTCCCAACTAACACTCTATATGCATTTCTGGATTCGCCCATACGTGCTACATGCCCTGCCCATCTCAAACGTCTGGATTTAATGTTCCTAATTATGTCAGGTGAAGAATACAATGCGTGCAGTTCTGTGTTGTGTAACTTTCACCATTCTCCTGTAACTTCATCCCTCTTAGCCCAAAATATTTTCCTAAGCACCTTATTCTCAAACATCCTTAGCCTATGTTCCTCTCTCAAAGTGAGAGTCCAAGTTTCACAACCATAAAGAACAACCGGTAATATAACTGTTTTGTAAATTCTAACTTTCAGATTTTTTGACAGCAGACTGGATGATAAAAGCTTCTCAACCGAATAATAACAGGCATTTCCCATATTTATTCTGTGTTTAATTTCCTCCCGAATATCATTTATATTTGTTACTGTTGCTCCAAGATATTTGAACTTCTCCACCTCTTCAAAAGATAAATTTCCAATTTTTATATTTCCATTTCGTACAATATTCTGGTCACGAGACATAATCATATACTTTGTCTTTTCGGGATTTACTTCCAAACCTATCTCTTTACTTGCTTCCAGTAAAATTACCGTGTTTTCCCTAATTGTTTGTGAATTTTCTCCTAACATATTCACGTCATCCGCATAGACAAGCAGCTGATGTAACCCGTTCAATTCCAAGCCCTCTCATTTATTATAATAATAATAATAATAATAATAATAATAATAATAATAATAATTTATTTATTTAATCTGGCAGAGCTAAGGCCAGTAGGCCTTCTCTTCCGCCCAGCCAGACTCTAATTCTAATTAAATACATTTGCTTACATTTATGGCAGTTGGTCACAGGAAGCGTGTTGTAAATGATTGGATTGCATTAGCGCTTTTCAGTCTTCGTAAAACCACGTGCGCTCCATATGTGCCCAATGATGTATGATGGAATTCTCTGTTTTTGTTCATCTTTCTTGAAGGATCCACTTGTCTCGTGGAGTAATATTACAAGACACTCTTTCTAAGCACACGGCTTAATTGTTTTTCTTTATTATGGATCTGAATGCTTGAAACAGTCTTATTAAATAGGTACTCTGTTTAGAATGAGTATAAATTCGTATAAAAAGGTGTCTCTAAAGTGTGATTCTTCGTCAGTAAGGGAATTATTAAACAACTTATGTTATATGGATATAGTTTTCGAGTTAAAAATAAATCCTCAAATGAAATAGCTTTCAGATGCTTAAATAATGGACGCCCAATGTACCACACAGTTTTATCTCGAACACATTGAACATGTGAACATCGGTTGTCACTGCTCTGTGAAGTTTCGCAGAGTACTTTTCAGTCACGGGCTGGACTAAGTGCATATGGCCCTTCAATTGTCCTCACAGGAAAAAATACATTGGTGTTATATCAGGCGAAAGAGAAGCCATGCGATTTTCTTCTAATTCTCTATGGCGTAGTTAAAATTACTGTTAAATATTTTCTCAAGCTTGCACAACAATTATCTGGGGAAAAAAAAACATTATACCAACTTTGGGAATTATAAAACACTAAAACAAGTATTTTTATTGGTGCACCCACTATGTGTGTCTTTTTTTGTGTGTAGCTATATTCGGGGTTAATTAATATTCGTGATATCTTCAGATTCCTAGTTGCCTTTATTTCCATCTATCCAGTCTTCTCCTTGTAGCTTCCTTTCCCTGATAGAAGCACATATCCCTTGTATCCAAGATACTGTGTATCTTTCTGTGTTCATTGTCTCTGCTCTCTAGTTCAATATGCATTTAGGCAGATCTTCCACTTCTATTCTCTGAACTTGTCTGAGCCATCTAAGACAGTGGTATTCAATCTATGGTACTGGTACCCCCCGGGGTACTTGGGGTTATCTCAAAGGGTACAACTCCCAGCGACTACCTTGGTGACATGTTTCTTTTTTATGTTTGTTGATAAATTATTGCAGTTTATATATTTTCTTTCACAATATCAATTCAGTTTTTCTTACTGGCATTATATTTATATGAACTATTATTATTGACAAAACTGTTGTATAATAATAATAATAACGTCGTTATAATAAAAATAATAATAATAATAATAATAATAAATAGCAAGGAAAAAGCTGTTTGTCTTCAGTAAAAAATTTTATGGCTTGCGCCAGTCACGAAACCAATAGAAAGATTGTAATTGCAGCAACATGTCAATTCTAGAGTTTTTTAAATAAGAGGTTTTTCCTGGATATTATTTGTTTATATTTCTTCTAAAATAGGTAATGCTGCTCATTTAACAATTTTCTTGATTATTTCAAAAGTAGCGCGTTCAAGTCAAGCCCTTTTAAGACTAGAAGATCAAACTGAATAGAAGGGCTCCCTATTAAACATAATACCTTTTCCTGGCAAAATAAATGAGAAATGTAAATTATTAGGAATGCAAAGCTGGGTCTTAAACAAATATCAGGACTGGTTTATCGTCTGTTTGTGTAAAGTTTTAAAAGGAAAGGACAAATTTGTTATGAAATAACTAAAATGAGAAAGTTTAAATTTTTAATAGGCCCCATTTCTCAGTAAAAACAGAATGTGATGTTTGAGAGATTCATTACCTATATGAAGAAGGAAGTAAAGAGTGGAAATTAAAAGAGGCTATTTCTTGTAAGTGGAGAATATGAGGAAGAATGGAAATTAAGAAAGGCTCTTTTGTTTCAAAAGGAGTTCTTAGGAAGTTTAAGAAAGGCTCATTTCTTGTATGGAAATATGAGAGTGGAAATTAAGAAAGTCTTTTGTTTGACTTTAGAGAATTAGGAAATTAAGATTGTAGAGAAATTAAATTAGAAAGGCTCTTTTGTTGAGGAGAAGAGGAAGAGAAATAATAAATATAAAAATCTTTTTGTCAAAAAATTGACTTAAAGACCTTTTTGTTCCCGGAAGAAAGAAACCAAAATGCCAAAGAGCAAACTTATTAAAGGCTCTTTTGTTTAGGAAGAGAGAATATGAAAGACTTAAATTAATAAATTTTTTTTTCTCTTTTGTTTTAGGAAGAGAAATGTCTAGGAAGAGTCTGAAATTAAGAAAGGCTCTTTTTCAGTAAGAGAGAATATGAGGAAGAGTAAATTAAGAAACGCTTAATTGTTGTCATTATAGAGGAGAATTGTAGTCTTAGAGTGGAAATTAAGAAAGTTGTTTTGTTGTAGGAAGAGGAGAATATGAGGAAGAGTGGAAATTAAGAAAGGCTCTTTTGTTGTAGGAAGAGGAAATAAATAAAAAGAAAGGCTAAATAAAAATAGAATTAAATTAAGAAACGCTCTTTTGTTGCAGAAAGAGGAGATATGGGAAGAGTGTTAAGAAACGCTCTTTTTTTATGTTTGTTGATTAATTATTGAGGAAGAGTTTAAGAATTTTCTTTCACAAGGAGAATCATTTCAAGTTTTTTAAGAAACGCCTTTTAGTTTAGGAAGATTCAATATTATTAGATTGGAAATTAAGAAAGGCTATTTTATTTTAGCAAGAGGAGAATATTATTAAACAAAACTAATTGTAGGAATAATAATATAATAAAATAAAATAAGGCTCTTTTGTTGTAAAGAAATAGAATATGAGGAAGACTGGAAATTAAAAGCTCTTTGTTGTGGAAGTGATATGTATGAGGAAGCCTGGCATGAAAGGCTCTTTTGTTGCGCCCGGCTGTCACGCAGCCCGCGCTGCAAATTAAGAAAGGCTCTTTTGTTGTGGAAGCGGAGAATATGAGGGAAAAATTAAGAAAGGGTTCGATGCCTGACTCTGTAAAGCACACCGCAGCAACATGACAATTGAGGCGCGTTCAAGTCAATCTCTATTGAAGAAGAGAGAATATCGTTGAAGAAATTAAGAACTGCTCTTTTGTTGTTCAAGTGATATGTGGAAGAGCCAAATTAAGAACTTTTGACTGTAGGAAAGATCAGAATATGAGGTTTATCGTCCGTTTGTGTACATAACTTCTTGCGTTTACACGCACCAAACGCAAATTTCTTATAAAAAATAACGAAATATGAGAAAGTTTAAATTAAAAGGGCTTTTTGTTCTAAAAAAGAATGGAGATAACGAAGAGTAACGAAATTCATTACTCTTTTGTTGTAGGAAGAAAATGAGAAAAAATGGGAATTAAGAGAGGCTCATTTCTTGTAGGATGAGGAGAATATGAAGAAAAATGAACTTTAAGAGAGGCTCTTTTGCTGTAGGAAGAGTAGAATGTGAGGAAGAGTGGAATTTAAAGAGTCTGCTATTTAAAACGGGTATCAAAGAAGTTATTCTTTCTTGTTGTGAAACTTGGAGAAGTTTGAGAGATTAACAGAGGTTAAGGGTGTTTGAGAATAATTCGTCTTGCAGTTAGAAAAATATTTTCCGGATGTTAAGAAAACCGGGATGAGCTACAGGCGAATGGAGAAATTGTTTAACAAAGACAGAAAATGCACGAAAAGAACACTTAATGTGATTAGGAACATTGAATCCAGGCGTTTGAGATGGGCGGCTGAAGACCGGTGCTAAAGTGGGAAAAGAGGAAAAGGAAGGCAACCTAACAGTGGATGGAAAATGGTGAGATATCATTAGATTAAGGAAGGCCGAGAAGATGGGAGGAAACAGAATGAAAAAGGATTTGATGAGGTGGAAGATATGATGAGGTTCTATGAAAATATTGTTTTTGAAATCAGTTTAGGGACCAATTTTTATTGTCCTGATTTCTTATGTTTACGGTAAAATCGACGACATTGTTCTTAACGACATCTTCGAGAAAAGAACAATTCCAAAGGTGCTTCTGACTTGTGAAATAATCGACTTTTTTATATTTGGTTATTTAACGACACAGTATCAATTACTAGGTTATTTAGTGTCGATGGAACTTGTGATAGCGGGATGGTATTTGGCAAGATGAGGCCGAGGACTCGCCATAGATTACCTGACGTTTGCCTTACTGTAGGGGAAAACCTCGGCAAAAACCCAACCAGGTAATCAGCCCAAGTGGGAATCGAACTCACGCTCGAGCACAACTCTGGATCAGCAGCCAAACGCGCTGAGTCACGCGCGCCGGTAGTATAAATAATGTTGAGAAGTAAGTAAATGAGTTTACCGGAGTTCTCTGTGTGCCATCCTTAAAGAGCACTGGTCAGCTGGGCCGTGCACCTTCCTGGGGAACTCACTGTAGAGGTTCCCACGCCCACTTGAACTCTCGCAGTGTTAAACAGTCATAGCAATTTGTTAATGGCGGCTCTCGTTCTGATTCGCTTTATAAATGTGCTGGCCGCACGGAATACTACGAGGGCCTGCGAGTTTTATGCACGGGCGTGTAGTGTTGGTTGCATCGATTTCTCACGGTCTATATTACACGTGCCCTCAATAGTGACCGTATGTGCGCAAGTAGCTATCAAAATAATCTTTAATCCTATATTTAGCTCCTTTTTATATTTCTTGCATTTTATTCTTCATCATTATTCTGTTCCTAATTTTTTCTTACTCTTTCCTGGTGGTCAGATTTATTATTCTCTTCTCTTCTCTTCTCTTCTCTTCTCTTCTCTTCTCTTCTCTTCTCTTCTCTTCTCTTCTCTTCTCTTCTCTTCTCTTCTCTCCTCTCTCTCTCTCTCCTCTCCTCCAATTCCCTCTCTCCCTCTCCTCTTCTCTTCTCTTCTCTTCTCTTCTCTTCTCTTCTCTTCTCTTCTTCTCTTCTCTTCTCTTCTCTTCTCTTCTCTTCTCTTCTCTTCTCTTCTCTTCTCTTCTCTTCTCTTCTCTTCTCTTACTTTGTAAGCTAATCTACTCTTTGACTGACTTCTTGTTTGTATACAGCGTAATTTCCATTATTTTGTGAGTTAATCCACACTTTGATTGAGCCGGTGGTTATATTGAATACATTATACCATTGTCTTGTGAGTTAATCCACTTTTTGGCAGAACCCTTGTTTTTATTAAGTTCAGGCCTATTAATCGACTCTTTGACTGAGCCCCTGCTTACAATGAGCACTTTATTCTATTACACCTTGCAGAACCACTCTTGTTTTTGATTAATTCAGGAGTTAATACATTCTTAAATTAAGCCCTTATTTATCTGAGAACATTATTCTATTATACCTTGTTAGTTAATCCAGTTAGTTGATTCAGCCTTTATATATTTGAACACTTTATTCTGTTATTCCTTGCAAGTTAATCCACTCTTTGATTCAGCCCTTATTTATTTGAGCACATTATTCCATTATCTTGTGAGTTAATCCACTCTTTGATTAAGCCCTTCTGAGCACATTCCATTATCTTGTGAGTTAATGCACTTTTTGATTAAGCCCTTCTTTACTGTATATTGGAGACATTATTCCATTACCTTGTGAGGTAATCCATTCATTGATTAAGCCTTTATTTATTTAAGCACATTATTCCATTATCTTGTGAGTTAATCCACTCGTTCATTAAGCCTTTATTTGTTTGAGCACATTATTCAACTACCTTTGAGTGAGTTAATAATGAGCACATTATTCCATTATCTTGTGAGTTAATCCATCATTCCTTATCTGAGAGACATTATTCTATTATTAATCCACTCTGTTAGTTAATATTAAGCACATCCACACTTTGATTAATCCAGCCTTTATATATTTGAGCACATTATTCCATTATTATTCCTTATTCCAAGTTAATCCACTCTTTGATTAAGCCCTTATTTATTTGAGCACATTATTCCATTATCTTGTGAGTTAATCCACTCTTGATTAAGCCCTTATTTATAATGACCACATTATTCCATTACCTTGTGAATGAGCACATTATTCCATTATCTTGTGAGTTAATCCACTCGTTGATTAAGCCCTTTATTTATTTGAGCACATTATTCCATTACCTTGTGAATTGGCTTAAGCCCTTATTTATAATGACACATTATTCCATTACCTTGTGAGTTAATCCATTCATTGATTAAGCCTTTATTCCATACCTTGTGAATTTATTTTATCTTGAGCACATTATTCCATTATTTTTATTCCATTATCTTGTGAGTTAATCCACTCGTTGATTAAGCCCTTATTTATATTGAGCACATTATTCCATTATCTTGTGAGTTAATCCACTCGTTGATTAAGCCCTTATTTATTTGAGCACATTATTCCATTATCTTGTGAGTTAATCCACTCTTTGATTAAGCCCTTATTTATATTGAGCACATTATTCCATTATCTTGTGAGTTAATCTACTCGTTGATTAAGCCCTTATTAAATTGAGCACATTATTCCATTATCTTGTCAGTTAATCCACTCATTGATTAAGCCCTTATTTATATTGAGCACATAATTCCATTAACTTGTGAGTTAATCCACTCGTTGATTAAGCCCTTAATATTGAGCACATTATTCCATTATCTTTGATTAAGCCCTTATTTATATTGAGCACATTATTCCATTTATCTTGTGAGTTAATCCTTGTGAGTTAATCCACTTATTCCATTTGATTAAGCCCTTATTATATTGAGCACATTATTCCATTATCTTGTGAGTTAATCCACTCGTTGATTAAGCCCTTATTTATTTAAGCACATTATTCCATTATCTTCTGAGTTAATCCACTCGTTAATTAAGCCTTTATTTGTTTGAGCACATTATTCAACTACCTTTGAGTTAATCCACTCTTTGTTTAAGCCCTTATTTATAATGAGCACATTATTCCATTATCATGTGAGTTAATCCATCATTCCTTATTTATTTGAGCACATTATTCCATTATGAGTTAATCCACTCGTTGATATGCCCTTATTAATATTAAGCACATTATTCCATTATCTTGTGAGTTAATCCACTCATTGATTAAACCTTTATTTATTTGAGCACATTATTCCACTACCTTGTGAGTTAATCCACTCTTTGCTTAAGCCCTTATTTATAATGACCACATTATCCCATTACCTTGTGAATGAGAACATTATTCCATTAACTTGTGAGTTAATCCACTCGTTGATTAAGCCCTTATTTATAATGAACACATTATTCCATTACCTTGTGAATGAGCACATTATTCCATTATCTTTTGAGTTAATTCACTCATTGATTAAGCCTTTATTTATTTGAGCACATTATTCCACTACATTGTGAGTTAATACACTCTTTGATTAAGCCCTTATTTATATTGAGCACATTATTCCATTATCTTGTGAATTAATCCACTATTCCATTGACTTAGAGTTAATCCACTCGTTGATTAAGCCCTTATTTATATTGAGCACATTATTCCATTAACTTGTGAGTTAATCCACTCGTTGATTAAGCCCTTATTTATATTGAGTACATTATTCCATTATCTTGTGAGTTAATCCACTCGTTGATTAAGCCCTTATTTATATTGAGCACATTATTCCATTATCTTGTGAGTTAATCCACTCGTTGATTAAGCCCTTATTAAATTGAGCACATTATTCCATTATCTTTTGATTAAGCCCTTATTTATATTGAGTTATTCCATTATCTTGTGAGTTAATCCACTCGTTGATTAAGCCCTTATTTATATTGAGCACATTATTCCATTATCTTGTGAGTTAATCCACTCGTTGATTAAGCCCTTATTTATATTGAGCACATTATTCCATTATCTTGTGAGTTAATCCACTCGTTGATTAAGCCCTTATTTATATTGAGCACATTATTCCATTATCTTGTGAGTTAATCCACTCGTTGATTAAGCCCCATTATTTGTGATTAATCCACTTTGATTAAGCCCTTATTTATATTGAGCACATTATTCCATTATCTTGTGAGTTAATCCACTCGTTGATTAAGCCCTTATTTATAATGAGCACATCATTCCATTATCTTAGATTGGAACTGAACGTATTATTCCAGTAGTTTATGATTTTATTCACATTTTCAATAAGCTCTGGTCATATTGATTCACTTTTTGATTTAACTATGGTTATATTGAACATATTATTGTTTTCGATAACTTCGTTATGTTACGAGTTGATTCTCTTCCCTATTGAGCTCTTCGTTATGTGATAAACTTTCTATTTCTGTTTCGATCACGCTTTTATAAATCCCAAGTGTTTTTGAGTTTAATATTTCTTTACTCTTGTGAGTTGGTTAATTCTTTCTGTCTTTTCATTCACCCATATATTATTTAAACCAGCTACAGTCATATTAGTGATTTATACATCCCATAATTCCTGGAGATCAGGGCTTCGATGCCATGGACGTACCCTCCGGAAGAAAATTTACACAGCAGTTTCTTAAAGCGTAAGAGTAATACTGTGTTGTTTTAGTGAGCTGATTCACTGTTATTTGATGGATTTTTGTCGAACGGAATCACCGGTGAGTCGGATCGCCCACTCTGCAGCCAGCTGTTGTGTTATTAATCTTCACGTGCTGCAACACACACACACACACACACACACACACACGCCCACCGACCCTTGACCTCGGCGTGGACCCCGTTATGATGATCTAGTCACGTGACGGAGCGTGCGCACACCACGCGTCACGACAACGTGACCTCGCGTGACCTGCCTGGACGAATTCGGGTGCCAACGGGCAGATCCGCCAGTCTCGACCTGGGGAAGCGTGGGCGCGATTCCAGTCAGGTATCGAAATTTCACACGCTTTAAAAATGTCTCTATCATTTCGCTGTATTAATGATGGATGGGTGAAGAAAATTTCTCATTTTCTAATAATAATAATAATAATAATAATAATAATAATAATAATAATAATGATGATGATGATGATGATATAATAACTCATAGTTTCTACGAGGAAACAAGGAATAGAAAAATATATAACAACAAGTTGTATAAAATTCATTGAGATTTCATAGTTTGACAGAATTTAAGATATGAGTGACACGAACCATCCTTACAAGGGAAGGGTTTCGGCTCGAACAGTAATTTTTGGTTAAAAATTTGTACATAGGCTTACCTCACAACGGTGATGAAGACCGTAAAAGCATTCATTTGTGTAACTCTCCGTTTGGTTGATATTTGTCAATATACTTCTTTAAAAATGTACATGAGGATACTTACTTACTTTCTTACAAATGGCTTTTAAGGAACCCGAAGGTTCATTGCCGGCCTCGCATAAGCCCGCCATCGGTCCCTATCCTGTGCAAGATTAATCCAGTCTCTATCATCATACCCCACCTCCCTCAAATCCATTTTAATATTATCCTCCCATCTACGTCTCGGCCTCCCTAAAGGTCTTTCTCCCTCCGGTCTCCCAACTAACACTCTATATGCATTTCTGGATTCGCCCATACGTGCTACATGCCCTGCCCATCTCAAACGTCTGGATTTTAAGTTCCTGATTATGTTAGGTGAAGAATACAATACGTGCAGTTCTGTGTTGTGTAACTTTCTCCATTCTCCTATAACTTCATCCCTCTTAGCCCCAAATATTTTCCTAAGCACCTTATTCTCAAACACCCTTAACCTATGTTCCTCTCTCAGAGTGAGAGTCCAAGTTTCACAAACATACAGAAGAACCGGTAATATAACTGTTTTATAAACTCTAACTTTCAGATTTTTGGACAGCAGACTGGATGATAAGAGCTTCTCAACCGAATAATAACACGCATTTCCCATATTTATTCTGCGTTTAATTTGTCCTGAGTGTCATTTATGTTTATTACTGTTGTTCCAAGATATTTGAATTTTTTCACTTCTTCGAAGGATAAATCTCCAATTTTTATATTTCCATTTCGTACAATATTCTGGTCACGAGACATAATCATATAATGTACATGAGGATCCTCTGTAAAATGCATGAAACAGCATGGAGCAGAGCAATAAGCACAACACGCAGAAGCAACACCTGAACAATCTTCTGAACCACACTCCAGTGCTGAAAAATCAAATGCTACCTGAATTACATTTTGAACTCCGAGACTTGTTCAGGATTCACGTAGCCAGCTGACTGCCAGGAATACTGAAGCATAGGGAAGTATATTGGAGCAGACAACTGGTTATGAATAACAGAGTGCATTTTCATTATAAACACTCGATTTCCCAAGTTAAGTTCTGGATTCTCAGCAAGAGTCCTTATGCAATCTGTTATCCTCCGAGCATATATTTTGTATTGTCTAAGGAAATAGATATCCAGAGGCTGGAAATATTTATTTTTTTTTTTAGGTGGAATGATCATACATTCCATGTCCTAGCCTTGGAATGATTCATTTATTAAGGTTGTGTCCTTGTGCGCATTCAATGACTCACACAACAGTGTACATTTTTGATCAGCTGCAATATTTTCAGACAGAACGTTGGAGAAAAATGTTTTAAATGGGCTCTAGACATTTTACCACTCGCACTAGCTTCTAGGCTAGGCAGGCTTACGGGTAAGATGTCCCATCCCCTCAACTTGTACAGTGCTCTAACAGACAAACCACACATTACACAAACGAATGCTTTTGGGAGCTTTACAGAGATGTAAAGATGGGTCTGTAAACAAATTTTGGATACGAAATTCCTGTTCGAGCCGAAACCCTTACCTTATTAGAAGTTTCACCTATATATGCTCCAATGTTAAATTTGTTTATTTAATAGCCCATTATCTCATCAATTACTGGAGATATACTGAAATTTGTACAGGATGAAGATTAAAGGCTTCTAATCAAACTGACTCTGATTTATCAATAAATACAAGTTAAAAAAAAAAAGGTTTAAGGGTGCTATTCATAGACATTTCGCTATCCCGCGCTACGAGCGTGCTAAACTAGCCCCGGCTATAGACTGATTACTTGTACAGGATTCATATCATATTACATCGCTAACACTGGTTTATGAATACGAAAAACTTTAGTTCGCTAATCATCCACCGGAAGCCCGCGCTAAGAATGTCTATGAATATGGCCCTTAATTTTTAAATAATGTTTATTTTATTTTATTTATTTTTTTACTTATTTAATTGACAACTTTTTTTATTTATCTAGAAACATTACATTAACAAGTGTGAAACAAGTATAAAGAAGGTAATTTTCAACCTTACAAATAATTATTCTCGAAATAGATGCTGAACTCTGCAGCTCATTCACGCATTTACACATCCATACATTTCATTCACACTAATTCACTTTGTCCGAGACTAAGGACAAGCACAGCGTCACATATCTGTAGATATCTGAATATTACCGGTACTTCACTTTAGAAACAATCAGAGACAGTTACATTCTTTCAAAGAATTGACTGCGAATTTTATGTTTAGGTTCAATGTAACATTTTTTTTTTTTTTTTTAATGCAAGTTGCCCATTTTCTCACGAACTATAAATGATAGAACAAACATGGGCATCGTGCCTCACTTGAGAATTAGTGCCTCACTGACCTTCACAGAGATTATCGCTCTGAGTGACATCATCTTCACAGTCCCCGTTCCTCCCTCACGTAGCTCCTAGGCGTGGGCAGGTTCTATATCAGTTTCATAAGCAATATCAGTGGTGGCATAATGGCATTATCAAAGCAGTGTGTACGCGTTAGAAAACGATTATTTCATGAGAAATGGAAGAGTTTTTATGCTGTTTAGAAGGGGAGAACATACGATGTATGTTATGATCGAAAATCCTATTAGGCATTAATAAATTTAATATACAACGACATTACTCCTTATGTCATAAAGAACATGCTGAATTAGAAGGTAAGACAAATTAAATATTTTTTCGTGCTATTCCGAAAAAAAAATGTATGATCTTAACATTTGCATAGTATACTAAATACGACATTATACCTTCAAGACGCTGCATTAAAAGGTACGAGGAATTAAATGTTGTTTGTACGTATTATTTCCAAAAGAAATTTATTAAAAAAAATATCAAATGTGCGTAGAAAACGGAATATGATTTTCTGAAATTATTTCAGGTCGAGTACGTGCAAATCTATTAAGTAATCTTGAGAAACTCCAGAATATTCAACAAAATAAACGTAGACAACGTGATGGAATATTATTGGCTAGTTACGCAATTTCTCACCTGTGATTTAAATCAATTCAATGATGGAGAAATAGTAAAGAGGTTTGTGTTTAAAGCTGCCGAATTAATTTGCCAAATTGAATAAAAGTTTTCGAGTCTGTCAAGTTAACCAAGCGCTTTCCTAATATTTCGCCACTGACCGCCTAAGCGATTACGATAAGGTGACGCAGGTCACAGCAGTTTATATTTCCCATCCTACTCTGCAGTCTCCTCTCCTAGTAAACAAACTATTTCAAATCGAGTGCCTCACGTAACCGAAAATTATGCCCTGTATGTGATAGAAGGTCCCGCGCCGTGGCGTCTCGGTCTAAGGCATCCTGCCTAGGACTCGCGTTACGGAATGCACGCTGGTTCGAGTCCTCATGGAGGAAGAAATTTTCTCATGAAATTTCGGCCAGTGTATGGGACCGGTGCCCACCCAGCATCGTGATGCACTTGGGGAGCTACGATAGGTAGCGAAATCCGGTTGCGAATGCCAGCTATAACGGCTGGGGGGATCATCGTGCTAACCACACGATACCTCCATTCTGGTTGGATGATCGTCCACCTCTGCTTCGACATGTGGGCGTGAGGCCAGCAGCCGGCTGGTCGGTCTAGGCCCTTCACGGGCTGTAGCGCGACGGATTATTATTATTATTATTATTATTATTATTATTATTATTATTATTATTATTATTATTATTATTATTATTATATGTGATAGAAGGATGAAATTTTAAACACGTGTTGACAACAATACAATAATGAATTTGATGCATTCTAAGTGATTTATGTCCATTAGTTTGAACACAAAAATATTTTATATCAAAATAAAATATAAAGTCAGAGACTGCTGTGAGTTGGTTCGATATTAAAAAAATCCGGGAATCATTCCTGGCTTTTTATACAGGTTGTATATTGTTGATAAATCTGCGTCAGATTGCATCTCATAAAAATCTTGTATTTCGACCTTCAGCCTCTAAATAAATTTCAGATAAATGAACAAAGACATTGATTTGTGACATGGACAAAGAAATTCCATCTTAAATAATGGAAAGACACAAGCAATCATTAAATAAACGGCAAACCGACGCTGTAAAGCACCTCGACATTTCCCCGTTAAAGTAAGTACAGTGCATATCCCTTTCAGTTCTTCGGTAAAAAATCTTGGCATTCACATGGATAATAATCTCAACTGGGATATGCAAATCACAGAAACCTGCAGAAAAGTATTTCTACATGTGCAAAAAGGATAAATGTTCATAAAAACCCTTGAACACTTATTTCCGACTATGTACATTTTACACTGACCTTTCCAGCGACAACAAAATGAAACTTCAACGAATTTGTGTGTACGTTTTGTAAGCAATGTTCGTAAAGCATATTACCCCATCCCTGAAGAATGCCTCAGATAAGAAAAGAAATTTACTTCCTTCTCTTTCTCTTCGAAATCTTGAACTCTTCTATTCCTTCGTACCTGTCGTCTCGCTTCACTGAACACTGGAAACAATACTAACAATTCCCATCGCACCTAAATTAGATGTAACTCGTTAAAGCATCAAGGACTGTCGAAATAAAATTCAATTCAAAACTTACTAGGCACTTGGTCAGCTTTCAGACATGTTTGTAAATAGTCTTGAATCTACAGAAATATCCAATATCGTGTTCATTGAAGAGGTTTAAAACCAAAAATATTCTTTGTTCTTACTGATAAAATGTCATTTCATTAATCTATTCTTGTCTGAATTTTTATTGTAATTGTAATTGTAAATTTAATATTAATTGTAATATTGTTCATGCTTCTGGTAGAGGGGCAGTTCAGCTAATCTTTCTAATATTTTTACAAATATCTTGATAAATCTGCGTCAGATTGCAAAAATCTTGTATTTCTAGCCTATAAAAATTTCAGTATGAAATATTCAGAAGTTCCTGAAATAATGGATCATTAAATACATAGCCACTGTCATAACGCATTTCCTACTCATAACCATAAACACGAACATTACCGGTAACATAAAAAGTAACCGAATCACTGCGTAAAGTTCTTCTGTGTTCTCTACAGAGCTTAGATATGACTGAACCTAAAAGCAGTTTGTGTCTTGATCAGATGTCCAAAGATGGAACAGAACATTACTTCCTGAGAGATACAGCCGCAGTTCAGCTAACTTTTGGAATTACACAAAGGGAAACAATTGGCAGAATCCCGCTACGACAAGTTATAATCACATTGTTCCTGTGTCTACAGAGCTAGATATGACTGAACCTAAAAACCATAAAGATGGAACAGAACTCGTGGTCAGTCTGATGAATCCGAGGACTTACTGGTATTCTACCGGGTAGGGGAACTTGCAACTGCTTACAGAATCCATCTCAGGGGAGAGTCAGTAGTAAGAAATAAAGAGTGACGAACTCTATTGGACGCTGGTTCAAACAACAGGAGATGTGACCGATAGTCTTTCAGTTCTGTGCAATCTTTGCACCTCAAACTATCATTTGATTCCTACAATTAAATTGCGCGGTCCTACATAGGCTACCGTTGCACGAAGGCCACGTGGAAGATCGATATTATATCTACTTTCAATTGGAGGTCGATGATAGCGCTATACGTGTAGCTGTTTAGAAATTGAACTGTTTTTTTTTGTTTGTTTATCTTTTGGTACCATGTGGAATGTTGAAGTGGTCACTGGTTTCAAAAAACAGTTCATTTTTTTTATACCCATCTTTAGTTGAAAGTCAGTTTTAGAAATACTTTTCGTGCCAGGGGAAATTTATAGTCTCAGTACTGGTCCAAAAATTAGCTGTATGGAAAGCATAATAATATCTATAACGTAAACCTATTTGTGCGTATACATACAAATTTAGGCCTACAGTACGTTACACATACCGATGGCCCAGAACCAGACTGTTCCAAGTCCATTTTACTTTTTTTTTTCTTCAGAAGAGCTATTCAGAGGAACAATCAGGCTTTAGAAAAGGACGCTCATCTAGTGATAATATATTTATAATGAGGCAGATTATTGAAAAACGTCGAGAGTTTGGTTTGGAAACCCACTTAGCATTCATTGACTACGAAAAAGCTTTCGATAAAGTGAAAAGACCCCTTTTATGGAAAATGAAATAAGAGGCTTTCCTAAGCAATTAGTGCCGTTAAGAGTTTATATGTAAATACCAAAACAGTTATTAGCTCAGGTTTTAAAGTGTCAGAAGCAATTTTAACAAATTTAGGTGTTCGACAAGGGTGCAGTTTATCACCCACTCTGTTTAATTTATATATTGACGATCTAGTTTTGAAGTGGAAAGATGAAATACAGACTGCGATTAAAATAGAATCTAACACACCTTTAAATACTTTACTATACGCTGATGATCAAATAATTATCCAGGAAACAGAAGATAACCTACAAAGAGCAGTGTATAGATTAAGCCAAAACGCAATATTTTACAATCTAACTATATCTGCAAACAAAACAAAGATAATGGCTTTTAAAGGAAAAATCCTGTTAGATCTAAGATAATAGTAAATGGAAACATTTTAGAACAAGTATCCTTCAATTATCTAGGATGTGATATTAGTTTTAATTATGAGAAAGATATTGAGAAGAAAGTTAATAGATTTCAGATGATATGTGGAACAATTGGAAGAACTTTAGGAAGAAAAGCGAGAAAAGAAACTCAAATGAAATTTTATAAAGTTATGTCTGTACCTACTCTTATATATGGCTCTGAATCATGGACAATAACAAAAAAAGAAGAATCACGTATACAATCAGCAGAGATGAAATTTATGAGATACGTAAGAAGATGCACTAAAGCCGATAAAATAAAAAATGAAACAATAAGATCAGATTTAAGTATTTTCTCAGTACACGACATGGTAGAAGAAAATAAAACAAAATGGAAAGATCATGTTGACAGAATGGCAGAGAATAGGCTACCAAAGAAGATAATGAATTATCGCCCGATCGGGAAAAGGGATCTGGGTAGACCTCTGGCTGGACGATAGAGACCGGAACAGGTGATATCACCTAAACCTTGAAGGGAGAAGAAGAAGAAGAAGAGCTATTTTAATCTCCTGACATTGAAAGCCTCATGAAACAATTTGAATATATATTATTTTAATGTACTGAAGTACATATGATATTTCCATGCAGATATTCTGCGTCATCATACGATGAAAGAGTAATGGAACGGAGAAAAATTCTCTCCGGCGCCGGGATTTGAACCCGGGTTTTCAGCTCTACGTGCTGATACTTTATCCACTAAGCCACACCGGATACCCACCCCGGCGTCGGACAGAATCGTCTCAGATTAAGTTCCAACTCTTGGGTTCCCTCTAGTGGCCGTCCTCTGCACTACGTCATAGAAATCTATGAACGTAGGACTGAAGTCCACACATGTGCTGAGGTGCACTCGTTATGAGTGACTAGTAGGCCGGGATCCGACGGAGAGAATTTTTCTCCGTTCCATTACTCTTTCATCGTATGATGACGCAGAATATCTGCATGGAAATATCATATGTACTTCGGTACATTAAAATAATATATATGATATGCGTAAATCACTTCGTGGTTTAAGACGGCGCTTATTCCGTCGGATCCCGGCCAACTAGTCACTCATAACGAGTGCAACTCAGCACATGTGTGGACTTCAGTCCTACGTTCATAGACATCTATGACGTAGTGCAGAGGGCGGCCACTAAAGGGAACCCAAGAGTTGGAACTTAATCTGAGACGATTTTGTCCGACGCCGGGGTGGGTATCCGGTGTGGCTTAGTGGATAAAGCATCAGCACGTAGAGCTGAAAATCCGGGTTCAAATCCCGGCACCGGAGAGAATTTTTCTCCGTTCCATTACTCTTTCATCGTAATTTGGAATAGCTCCATAGCAACCTTATGGAGAGGAATATTTATAATTTTGTTCGATTCATATATGCAGACAAGAACTGGAACACAATGGAACACAGATTTCTTTCTTATAAAAAGTTGGACTTAGAACAGTCTGGTTCTCAGCCATCGATATATGTACGTAAATGGCAATTAGAATGTGTTCGTATCACTATGTTTCACAGTGTTAGATGCAGGATTGTAGCTAAAATTTGTGTCTAGCGTTTTCTTGTTATGAAGCTGACATAAGTAAACCCTTCTTGACTTTTTTATTACGTATGAAGGAGAGCTGACGTGGTCTTTATTTTAATGTGTTATACATTCCACACTTGTGATTCATCCTCTTTTCCAGTTCCCTTGCATTAACATACAGTCACTGCCGTCGCCGAGTGGAGTCTTTGAACTGTATTAGCATATTCACAACAAAAACATCCAGACTTATCCTTATCTGTGTGTAATAAATGCAGTTTAAGGACTGTGTGTACAGTGCACAGGTTGAGCACCACTGCTTTGCATCTCTTGCGCGATAACCCCGTTCTGCTAGAGCAGTCCGGCGCAGCCTGATGGGCAGTCCACACGCAGCGCACCTGTGTCGCGCGGGACGCCACTAACAACGGCGCTTCATTACTCGACGCATCGAAGCAGGCGTCTTTACACATGCCTGATTTGGAAGGGAATCGCGATCCATCTTCGTCGGTGCGATCTGATCTGATTTCTCACTCTTGCGCTTCGACGAGTTTTTCATTTCATTTGTATGTACAGGGCGTCCTAGGAATATTTTGCAAATGCACGAGTTCAGCTGTAACTCATCATTAACGGACTTACGCGAAATGTTTGAAAACTTAATTCAAGAGTATGATTCCAAAACGTATTAAGTCCATTTTTATGAAAGGGCTGGGCTAGTTTTTGTATCGACCGATCCACGGAACTGAATATCTTTTCCAGTGACATGCATAATAACACAAACTTTTAAGCAAGAATTGGCGTTCTTTCCGAAGAAAAGAAGCTTAAAGTATAATGATGGTCCAAACATAATCATATTAATCATACACAGGATGTAAAGGATATACATTGTCAAAATTATATAGGCAGTACATATCGGTCTACTGAACAATATACTTACTTACAAATGGTTTTTAAGGAACCCGCAGGTTCATCGCCACCCGTCACATAGGCTAAGCCCTGCTATCGATCCATCAGGGACTGTCCTTCAAACGCAAACTTACTAGGCAAGATTAATTTCAGACATGGTTTCTTGTAAATATTCTTTTAATCTACCACAAAATATCTCAGTATCCGGTAATTCATTACTATAGGATTTTGTTATTGTAGGTTTAATTTGTAATTTAGTAAATACAAAAATATTCTTTGTTCTTAACTCTAAAAAATTATTTTTAATCAGGTATTCTTGTCGTACTTTAATTTTTATTGTAATTGTAATTGTAAATTTAATATTAATTGTAATCTTATTGTTCATGTTATAGTTGTAATCCCTAGAGGGCGTCTCTCTACCAGGCTAATCTCCTAATCATCATATTCCACCTTCCTCAAATTATTTTAATATTAGCTTCTCATCTACGTCTCGGCCTCCCCGAAAGTCTTTTTTCTTCCGGCCTCCCAACTAACACTCTATATGCATTTCATACGTGCTACATGCCCTGCCCATCTCAAACGTCTGTATTTAATGTTCCTAATTATATCGGGTGAGAATACAATACATGCTGTTCCGCGTTGTGTAACTTTCTCCATTCTCCTGTAACTTCATCCCTCTTAGCCCCAAATATTTTCCTAAGAATCTTATTCTCAAATACCCTTAATATCTGTTCCTTTCTCAAAGTGAGAGTCCAAGTTTCACAACCATACAGAACAACCGGTAATATAACTGTTTTATAAATTCTAACTTTCAGATTTTTTGACTGCAAACTAGATGACAAAGCTTCTCAACCGAATAATAACAGGCATTTCCCATATTTATTCTGCGTTTAATTTCTCCTGAGTGTCATTTATATTTGTTACTGTTGCTCCAAGATATTTGAATTTTTCAACTTCTTCGAAGGATGAATCTCCAATTTTTATGTTTCCATTTCGTACAATATTCTGGTCACGAGACATAGTCATAGACTTTGTCTTTTCGGGGTTTACTTCCAAACCTATCTCTTTACTTGCTCGAAGTAAAATTTCCGTGTTTTCCCCAATCGTTTGTGGGTTTTCTCCTAACATAGTCACGTCATCCGCATAGACAAGAAGCTGATGTAACCCGTTCAATTCCAGACCCTGCCTGTTATCCTGAATTTTCCTAATGGCATATTCCAGAGCGAAGTTAAAAAGTAAAGGTGATAGTGCATCTCCTTGCAGTGAATTGGAAAAGCATCAGACTGAACAATATATCTAGTGAAATTTAATTATATGTTATAGGCCTATTTTTATTTTAATTTGTAAAATAACATGTTTTAAAGATTAATAGTCGTTTTATTATTTGTTACATTTCGACTGAACGTAAATGTTTGTTGTCAATGATCTTGAGCCTAACACATAGCAACACACGATAGAGTAACAAACGACTGCTTCAGCTTACAAACTGAATAAAGTAAATTATTGTCTATTCTCTTTTCCAAAAACGTTACACTCACAAAACATATATATATATTTTTTTTTTTCTGGGTAAACCTTGACAGTTACAGAAAAAACCGAACTGCGACCTTGTCCGTCACGAGTGTCACTATGAATTTTCAATGAAAAATTCCCTGCCTGACCAGGATCGAACCTGGACCGCGTGCTTGACAGGTTGAAGATCGACCACTCAACCACCGCAGGGGACAAAAAAAAAGTGTATCAGGAAGTTTTAATAATCAAGATTAGTACCGATAACTTCATGTTTTTCTCCGTTCCATTACTCTTTCATCGTTCATGTTGTAGGCTTAAATAATATTAATTTTTTTGCTGTATCTTAACTGATATCTTCATGAAATATTATACTAAAGCTTCTTATTACCAGAAATGTTCATCGAAATCATGATAAAATAAACAACGAAAATGAGGTAAAATAATCGCAACAAAATCGCTTTCCTAATCATCGCTGTTTTCTGATAAATTGAAGTAAAACTCTGACATGATTGTCTCGAGCACTAGTCAGTGAATAGATTTGGGAGAAAGAGACGTAAATACGAGCTTAATGTTGCCCAATCCACTGCAATACATGGTTTCTGATACCTACTAAAACGTAATATTGTGGACAACTTGGTTCTGGTTGCTATGGACAACCTTAATATTTCTTCTTATTTTCTAACTAGCCGTACCCGTGCGCTCCGCTGCACCCGTTAGAAATAAATATAAAGTAATTACATAATTAAAATAGGACATTTGATCCAGGGAACATTCGTGTTTGATAGATGGATATATATTTTTTATTCTGTTACTTAATTTAAAATGTATTAAAAAATTAAAATGCGATCATTTTGATCCAGAGACCACTCTTTCGGTCATAAAAATTATTTTAGGAAATACAGGAAACGTATATACAGAATAGCAAATCAACTTTTCTATGCATAAGAAGCTATTTTAATCTTACCTGTCCTCGATTCCCTCAGAAGTTACTGTAATAACATTATAGCATTATGTCCATCTAGAGACTACACTTTCCAATAGTGAAATAATAATAATTAATTATACAAATCGATTAATTTAGCTTCCAACATTACTTCATACAAACACAGAAATATTCTCTGTAGGTACCGTATGTTTCATAGCTTTCGATTGTTGTGTCCAAGGCCCCTTATAGACGAAGTCATTTGTTTTTATTTCAATATGGTAGTTATTTTAATTTTAAAACTCATTTATCTCATTAAATATCAGTCCTATCAAAATTTTGCAAAGAATAAAACTTATCAGAAATAATTTTTAAAGAAACTTTTGTTATGTAATATTTTTCATGAAAAATCAATAATAAGGAGATATTTCGATTTATTTAATTCAGACCTCCTTATAAAACCCTTTTTAAATAATGTATTTTGAATGCCAGTATAGTCTAAAATCTAAGTTACAACGAACTTAATTTATATTCCAATTTTCATATAAATCCGTTCAGCCATTATCGCGTGAAAAGGTAACAAACATCCAGACAGACAGACAGACATACAAACAAAATTTCAAAAAGCGATTTTCGGTTTCAGGGCGATTAATTATATATGTTAGGACCAATTATTTTGGAAAATCGAAAATTACCTGAAAAATTTCGGCTACAGATTTATTATTAGTACTAGCCGTACCCGTGCGATCCAGACCCGTTAGAAAGAATAATTAAAATAGGACTTTGATCCAGGGAACATTCGTTTTGATGCAGTTCGTTTAATATGTTACGAATAAATTGTATTTAAAATATTAAAATGGATTTTTGATCCAGAGACACCGGTGCAATGACTTGGAACCAGATTGTTAAATCAATTATTTTTGGAAAAGGAAAATTGAAAAAATCAAGGTTTGGCTACAGATTTATTAATTTTACATTCATTATGTCATTATATAATTATATTAATTATATTATATTATATAAATGTAAAAAGTAATGTTGAAACGGATGTACTGAATTAGAAAGTTTTTAATTTGTTGTGGGAGCCTTAAATCCAGTGAGGAACAGCTTTTCAACAGCTGAACATAATCTGCTTGGCTCATTACCCAATTTTTTTGCATTGCATTTATTGCATATATATTTTATGTATTTTAACACGATTCAATTGAGCATAGTTAAAATTTGAATTATACTTGGATTGCTAAGCTAACGTACTATTACTGCATACGAAATCAATACACTCTCGTTGTTCGTTAATTCTCTGAGATAAAAATGAATATATTCATAAACATTATTTTAAGAAATACAGGAAATGAATATACAGAATAACCTATCAGCTGTGCATTATTTTAATCTTACCTGTCCTCATTTTCAGTTACTGTAATAATATTATAGCATTATGTCCATCCAGAGAAACTACACTTTCCAATGATGAAATAATAATTAATTATACAAATCGGTTAATTTAGCTTCCGATATTACTTCATACAAACACAGAAACATTGTCTGTAGGCTATGTTTCATAGCTTTCGATTGTTGTGTCCAAGGCCCCTTATAGACGAAGTCATTTGTTTTTATTTCAATACGCCGCCTTAGATGGCAGTTATTTTAATTTTAAAACTTTTTATCTCATTAAATATCAGTCCTATCAAAATTTTTCAAAGAATAAAACTTATCAGAAATAATTTAAAGAAACTTTTGTTATGTAACATTTTTCAAAAAATCAATAATAAGCGAGATATTTTGATTTATTTAATTCAGACCCCTTTAACCCCTTTTAAATAATGTATTTTGAATGCCATACAGTATAGTCTAAAATCTATTAACGAACTTAATTTATATTCCAATTTTCATCGAAATCCGTTCAGCCATTATCGCGTGAAAAGGTAACAAAGATACAGACAGACAGACAGACAGACAAAAACAAAAATTTCAAAAAGCGATTTTCGGTTTCCATTAATTATATATGTTAGACCAATTATTTTTGGAAAATCGAAAATTACCAGAAAATTTTCTACAGATTTATTATTAGTATAGATAGATGAAAGAATCCCACTTCCCTGTTGCTGATGCAGTTCGCTTAGCGAATACCTCTCTTACTGCCCTTGACTGGATTTGAACACCGCTATACTTGGAACCAGAGTAAATCATATTAACCACGAAACAATCAAGGACAGCTTTCACTAATTTACACTCACTCTGTCACTGGTAATGACTAATACCATCAGCTAAAGTTGGCGTTGAAGTAAACATAAAAATAATATGGAAGAAAGACACTAAACTTGTCAGCTGATACTCGGTGCTAATTCGGGATTTATTATTTATTACCCATTAAAAAGTGTGACTGGACTTTGAAACGTGTGAGTTATTTCTCGGAATTTGGTCTTGTCATGGGAATTGTGTGGAAGCAAATAGCTTTGACATTTTCCAGTTCTTGCTTTTGTTTGTTTGCGGTGCTCAGATATGTTTGAACTGTGCATACCCGTAAAACACTTCCATATCCAAGAATTAGTCATAGCTGTCCAATTATCTCATGTCATGCAAGCAATGGGTGAGTCATTTGTGTCAGATGCATCGTGCCGAGCAATGGAAAGTAATTCAAGCTCATTATCTCGGTTACGATCCATTTTAACTTAGCATAATAATAATAATAATAATAATAATAATAATAATAATAATAATAATAATAATAATAATAATAATGAAGTAATAACAACAATACTACTTGTTAAACAGGAGACAAGGAAATAATTATTTTTTTATATTAATTGCTTTCTTAATTATTCAGCACAAGCTCTTGTGTTTGTACGCTACACTGCCATATCGATTAAAATAATATTACAGATATTTTGAAATCTTTACTACGAAGATACATTCATTCATTCATTCATAGTTTTCTTCCCAAGAGCACTGCAAACCCAGTATTCATTAATTTTTCCTATTTTTCTTCTTCCTGTTAGTCGCTGCAAACGATGAATGTTTTTTTTTAATATTGCCTATCATACGAGATCTTCTGCCCGAACTTTTCTGTCGTTCACCATTCCTTCCAGTGCATCCTTCAGCAGGCAGTTTCTTCTTAGCCACTGACCCAACCAATTCTTTTTCCTCTTCCTGATACAGTTTCAATATTATTTTTTCTTCACCTTCTCTTTCTAGCACAGCTCCACTTCTTATTCTCTCTGTCCATTTCACACGCTCTATTCTTCTCCATATCCACATTTCAGATACTTTAGTCGTTTAACTTCGTTGTAATTTCCATGTTTCTGCACCATACAATGCCACACTACACACAAAGCACTTCAGTAGTCTCTTTCTTAGTTGTACAGTCTTAGAAAAAGTTTTGTCGCACAGATACATTATAAATTCCAGAAAGGAGGCAGTGCGCAGAGGACGAGCGACCTGCTTCACAAGAGAACGACTAGTTGAGGTAATAAAATTAGTTTTGTTTCGTTATCACCTTATTAACTTTGCTCTATCCTTTCTGGGAAGTCCAGATAACAGAGAGGGCTTGTTGAACAAAAGTTTTTTCTGATGACTATGTTACAGAAAATCCACAAACGATTACCCATTTTTACTGGAAGCAAGTAAAGCAGTATTTGAAGTAAATTTCTAAAAGAAAAGTATGATTATGTTTAATATTGTACATGAAATTACAACATTTACATTGAAGAGGTGAGATTTTCAAATACAGATTGTAAATTTATATACATCAGAAATAAACACAGAATAAACATGGGAAATGCCTACGTTATTATTCGGTTGAGAAGCTTTTACATCCAGTCTGCTGTCAATTTCTGAAAGTTAGAATTTTAAAACAGTTATATTACCAGGTTGTTCTTTAAAGCTGGTTGGACTCACTTTGAAGAAAAAAAAGGGTGTTTGGGAATTCAAGGTTTTGAACCATTTGGGGCTAATGAACAGGAGAATGGAGAAAGTTGCACAAACACAGAACTGCACGCATTGTATTCTTCACCTGACATAATTAGGAACATTAAATCCAGACGTTTGAGATGGGCAGGGCATGTAGCACGTATGAGCGAATCCAGAAATGCATATAAAGTGTTAGTTGTGGCTTTCAAAAAGACCTCTTCAGGAGGCCGAGACAGTAGATGGAAGTCATATTAAAATGGATTTGAGGGAGGTGGGATATGATGAGAGGAGTGCGTTCAGGATAAGAAACGGGTCTTTATCGTGAGGTCAATGGACTTCCATTTTACGTTAAAAGCCAGTAGTAGTATGTATATGTGATCATGCGCACTGTCTCCTTTCTGGGACTAATATGAAGTAACAAAACGTATTTCTAATAAACTTTAAATTGATTTTTGTTGACTATAATATATGGGCTTTTAGCACGCTCTATACTTTGATTTCTTAAATTTTAAAATATGAATGTTTATTTCTTGTGAATTACAGGGACATTATGAATTTTCCGCAGATTGTAAATTTTATAATCAGATAGTAATTATAGGGCCTACGGAAATTGTTAGTTACACGGTGATTCTGAATATTATGTGCCAGATTTTAAGTGATACGCAGGTTGTGAGTTATAAAGCTGGTTGGACACACTCGAAGAAAAAACATGCTTAAATCTCAGCTTGTTGAATGCAGTCTGTCAGGGATCGAACCCGAGGACTGCTGTGACTCATATCGCCTCAGCATCAGCTGTTTTCTACGAGAGGCATCGCTTCCGGTGACTCAAGAGTCCGGCATGCGTGGAGTCATCCAGGTTGTTTGTTGTGTGCTTTCACCTCTCGATATTTCAGTTTGCATGAGTCATTAAAGTTTTGTAGATACTGAGAGCGAGTGCGTTCAAGAAACGGGTCTTTATCGGTGAGGTCATGGACTTCACATTTTACGTTACGGGAGTAGTAGTATTGTGGTACGTAATAATAATAATAATAATAATAATAATAATAATAATAGTAAATTGATTTTATGTTGCATAAAAATGCATGGTTTGGATTTTAAAACTAAAAGCATCATATTCTATCATTTTTTTAAACTGGTATTGAGTGAAATTATAATAATTATTTTAACCAGATAAATATTGAAAGACAAATGAGGAATCTCACGGCACAGTCGTGTAATAAATGTAAGTTAATCTCATCTGGTTCATCCTATATTATTATTATTATTATTATTATTATTATTATTATTATTATTATTAGTAGTATTAGTAGGTATTAGTCTATTATTACACTACTATTATATTATTACAATAATAAACATAATTATTAGTGATAAAAAATACAATTTTAATAATAATATTGGGATATTTTAAGGTTTCTAAAGGCATAATAATAATACATAATTATAATAGGTTTTAAGGCAGAAGCTGCCTGGGGCTAATGGTGATAATGATGATGATGTAATAATAATAATAACAATATGATGATGATGATGATGATGAAAAGTTCATAATAATATCATCACAAAGGCATAAAGATATTTCCTTCAGATATCTTAAAGACTAATGAGGGCGTGAAGATGTATAATGTATGTATGTATGTATGTATGTATGTATGTATGTATGTATGTATTTATTCAACTGCAGGGTATATACCCGTGGCAGTGGTAACGGTTACACTCAATAATGACACATTAATCTTAATTAATTAAAAATACAATTAATAATAATAATAATAATTAATAATAATAATAATAATAATAATAATAATAATAATAATAACACGGAACATCCAAATTAAATGAAGCCACGAATCCCGGTCGGGACTAGTTACCTGGTTGAGGTTTTTTCCGGGGTTTTCCTCAACCCAATACGAGCAAATGCTGGGTAACTTTCGGTGCTGGACCCCGAACTCATTTCACCGGCATTATCACCTTCATATCATTCAGACGCTAAATAACCTAGATGTTGATACAGCGTCATAAAATAACCCAATAAAATAAAAAAAACAGGGAACATCGTAAATTGAATGAAGCACGATCACTTAAAATAACATTTAAAGAAAATCTAATTTGTATCTTAAACCTAAGATCGAACTAACACCCACGAGTATGATGTGTTCATATCTGCACAAGTACCTTTCAACACTACACTCATTTCGCTGTCAACTCACTCACTGCACTGGAACTACGACACATTTCACTGATTCTATCCTGATTTCACTAACACTTCAAAAATATTTCACTGTTGAAATACTTTGCACTGCCACTATAAACTATAAAGCTTCACTGACAGGAACACGTTTCACTTACACAACACACTTCACTGACACAACTCACTTCACTGACACCACATAATTCTTCACTGATACAACACTTCAATAACAAAATATAATTTACACCCTTTAAATAGTGTGTATAATTACCGTCTATTAGTAAAGTCCTTAAGCCTATTTTTAAATACATTTTTGGTTGTTGGTAAAGCCTTTAGTAAGTCTGCAGGTAAAGCATTCCAGTCCCTGATAGTACGATTGAGAAAAGAAAACTTCCCAGTGTCCGTCCTCTGTCTTCTTTCCCTCAATTTATATGAGTGGTCGTTCCTTGAAAAGTAATTTGGTGGCTGCACGTATTTTTTATTTCTCTCCAGGCAATAAAGGTCAATTCATCAAAATGATATGAGTGGTCATCACCACGCTCCGACCGTCTTTTACCCCCCAGGAGTCCCCGATACTTAAGTAGATAGGAAGGTAAATTAACTGCTGAAGTGTTGTTAAAGTTTGATAACGAGAAAGACCCTGCTACCAATTGAGAGCGAACCCGGGTCCTTAACGCCTGAAGCTAGTTGCTCTGCACTCAGATAGCGAACGTCCAATAATGTTAATAATTATTTAGTAAATAATAGTAATTATTATTATTATTATTACAGTCCCAATAATAATAATAATAATAATAATAATAATAATAATAATAATAATATAGACCTTACACTGCTGTTTGTCGTCTTTCGTGTCCCTTGAAGGCCTGCTTCATTGAGTTTAAACTCTTACGTAATATTCGTTATAAGTCAGACATCAAATTTTGATAGCAGTACTAGCTACGCCAGGTCTGATGCTTACTAAATGAGGCCTTAATAATTCAGAGCCAACATGCAACACGACCAGACCTCGAATATAGCTCACTCTTGCCCCAAATCAGTAAAATTTATTTCAGTGCATCTCCACTTCAGCTAAAATCCAGCTGTGTCCTTGGGACCTCCACGAAAGTATGAATTGAAATTTTAAAAACAAGTTTATTTGCAATAAATACGATTAAAAATAATTCATTAAGACTTTTCTGAATATTATGTACACTGCACTCATTAATGAAGTCTCGTATTTTAGTCGTACAACGAAACTACGTCTTCTACTCCCAGTACTGGTGCACGTGCGGCGTGACTATCTTGTGTATTCCAGTTTTCAGTGGTGTTCATACCAGAGTAGCAGCTGCCTCTAGAATGCTATCGTCATTGAGTAGTACTGTACTGTATTGCTATTCATAGTCTACGTAAAAATGACGTAATAGGCGGGAAAAATATATTTGACCTCTATATTCGTTTCGGAATATAACTTTTATTTCTTTTTTGTAATTTTATTTTTAGGTTCTTTTTTTCTTTCTAATTTTTATTTACATGAAAATAAACTTACATGATAGCCTATATGAAATCATGTAGACCTAACTACAAGAAAATATTTCTGAATATAATTTTTGTTGCTTTTCCTTTCTTTTATTTGTTTCTTGTTATTTCTATTTACACCAAAGTAAATTTACAGGAAATAAAAAAAATATATAAATCTTAACACAAGAAAATATTTAGGAATACAGTTTTATTGTTTTCTTTAGTGTTATTTATTTGGTTTGTTTTTGGTTGGAGTAATTTTTATTTACATGAAAATCAACGGATTGTTATGAATCTTGGTACTAGTAGTAGCCTTAGAACAGTGGTCGTCAGCACTCGCTGAAATGTGCAATGGATATGCGGTGCAGTCCCATGTGCACTGTCGTGCAACAGGGAGAGATAGAGAGCATACCCTCTAGCAGCTACGAGAGGACTATAGTGCACTGCGTTTTCCGCGGGTAAGAGAGGCTAGCCCCAGCGTGCTATGTGCTGATGACCCCTGCCTTAGAATGTTTGATACAACATATTGCGACGATGGTTACTGTGCTACTATGTCTAACTAATCGAGTAAATTATTTTATTTGATGGTAAAGATACTCTGGAGCAGAACAGGCAGGAAAAAAATCTTTCTCCACAGGAAAGTCTGGGAAATTTGGCTTCAAAATTCGATTGAATTTATTACTGTATTTTTAGCATAGGAATTCTCTTCAGCTTCGACTGGAGGTGTTTTGGTTGAATTTCGTACACTTTCTTTTATTTTCTTCGGTAGCTGAATACGTGTTGAGTTTCCCGTTTTCTGTTTTCCTACTTCGTTTCGTTTTTTCTTCATTCGCTTGTTTCCTGTATTTGAAGCAGTCATTTTAGAAAGGGCTTAAGTCCGAAATCACATAAGCAATCATATTTCCATAAAAATGACCTTATTCCAGGAATGGGCCCTCTTCAAATGTGTCGTGAAATTTGTGCAGTTTCTATACAGCTTAATGAATCCATGAAATCATGTCATTTCTTAACATAGAGTTGCATCAAAAAATGGACTAGACCCTTTCTAAAATAACTGATTCAATTATTCTCAATCTTTCCTACTGTATCTTTCATTAATTTTTCTCCTTGAACTGCAACTTCATCCCGGTATGTATTTTGGATCTTGTCACTGTCACAAACTTTATCATCAAACTGTACATTGTCTTCAGCACCATCATCTGAACATTCATCTATAATTTGCATAATACTGTCAGAATCATTACGTAAGTTTTCATCCAGTGTTACTTTGCTAGATAAAACAAACTTATAAAAAAAATTAATAAACTGCACTGACAGAAAATTTTTTATTAATACTATTGATACATAAATTTGACGTACACTTCCTAATATATCTTACTAGTGGCTTGTGTAGCAAATGCTGCCAACTAAGTCCATAAGAAGTTCAAATTTATTTCCAATGAAGAATACCAGACATTTTGGAAGTTATTTGCTTCCATAATAATGAAACATACCCTTCTGAATGGTTTTCTTTATGCTAAATACTTTTTATCCATGTCCATAACGAAAAACATGCCTTTACTAAGTACTTTTGCGTGTGTAAAGTAGGCTTTTATTCAGCATTACTTTATTTCACTAGTGAGATAAAGACTTTACCTCACAGTTTGTACTTTATCTCACAGTTCATTAGTATTTTCCTAGTACCCGGGCACACACTATTACTCAAGAAGTTAATATATTAGTTACTAGATGTCACTACCTCTTTATTACCATTTCTTAAATATACATACACTCAATCTCCTCCTATTTTCTCTATCTGCTACGTCGTAATTTGTACATTACATCCATATCTAATATGCATCTTTTTAAAATTTTGTAATAATTTACATTTTGGGATACGAAGAGACTTGAACCTGCGAAGTTGGGTTTATAGGATTTTAAAACAACACGCGTTAGCCAACTGAGCTAAACAGACACGATGACTAATTAAGTTTTAATATTCCTCTTAAGTTTACAGAAGTAAAATGTGAAATTATTTTAATCACAGTATTCCCGTGAAAACTTCTAAATAATCCCTGAAACTTCAAAAAGAAGAAAATACACGTTTAAAATGAAAAAAATATATATTAAAATTATTTAATTAATTATAATTTGTTATTTATCCAACGCCTCAGATACCATTCTTTACTAATCATGGCCTCCTACATCATGACCTACCTACTACACGTATTGATTCTAAAATCCATGCCATGGTATGTGATTACATGAGGACTTATTTTCAACATATTTTCTTTTATAAAACATAATTTTTCGTTATGGTCATGGATAAAATTACGTATGGTACTTGTGAGCGTGATCTTTATTGCACTCGTGTAATTTAAGCACGAGGCTGACGCCTCGTGCTTAAATCTTTCCACTCGTGCAATAAAGATGCACTTACCTCACAAGTACCATAAATAACTATTGTTGAACATATCCATCTTCAGTTCTTGAGTTTCAAAGCGAAAACGCAAGTAACCATGTCAGGATGATCAGTCGATTTTTCACGTGGGAGTGAAGCAGTAGCTGTTTCAGGTCATTGCGGATTGTAGGTGAGAGTTAAGAAAATATCAGGTTTGCCATGCTTTCCAACAATAGACATAGCGTCTTGTATAGCTGCTGCATGTTTCGTGAACTACTTCGAAATGTAGAGGTTAGAATCATTTTATCCTGCTTAGCCTCTCTTCATGTCTCAAAGTGAGAGTCCAAGTTTCACAACCATAAAGAACAACCAGGAGCATAACTGTTTTATAAATTCTAACTTTCAGGTTTAAATATCTACACCACACTGCCATTAAATATATGGAAAAGACCCATAACTTACCATTTGATTAATAACTATAAAATATTTCATTTTTAATAATATTGTTATCTTACGTAAGTTTTGTATAGACTATTATATAGCCGTCACTCAGTAAATATTATAGAAATGAAGATCTAACTTCAGACATTCTCTACGCCTACTTATATATTTTTATTTTCTATGTTTTTTATTGGGTTATTTTACGACGCTGTATCAACATCTAGGTTATTTATCGTCTGAATGATATGAAGGTGTTAATGCCGGTGAAATGAGTCCGGGGTCCAGCACCGAAAGTTACCCAGCATTTGCTCGTATTGGGTTGAGGGAAAACCTCGGAAAAAACCTCAACCAGGTAACTTGCCCCGACCGGGATTCGAACCCGGGCCACCTGGTTTCGCAGCCAGACGCGCTGACCGTTACTCCACAGGTGTGGACTAATATATGTAACCCCAAAAGGTTTCACTTTCATATCATCAATAAAGCATTAATCTCGAATAATAAGTGACAAATACTCACATCATGACATTCACTATAATAATATGTAATTTTTAATGGTAATAATGTCAGCAAACATTCTTAAGTTTTGTAGTTTTTAATATCCAATACACAGACAGCTGTACTCAGAAAATTACACACCAGAGAATCTGACCTGTAAATTCTTTTTAGTAAGTCTTGAAGCAAGAGGACTTTGAAGTTTTTAATAATCAATATTACAGAAACGTTCTGAAAAAGTTACACAAATGTAGATCGACATATTGACGTTATGATGTCAGAGAATCTGAGCCATCTGAACTCAAAATATGTCGGCAATCCTGCAGGTCGTAGCCTCCGTGTGATATTGTTTATTGTAGTGTTTTGTTTTATTCTGAAAAGCCACATTTCTCAAAACTGGCGACAGATGGATTTCGGAAAATAGGAAAATGATGTATAAAAATTGACATTTCACTGAAAACTAGTATTTTTCTGAAAAACTTTGGGTTCCAGGCTTCAAAATAAGGGGTCATTTATTAAAATCCGTTCAGCCGTTGTCCCGTAATTTCCATTACCAGTTCAAATTACATATATAGATGATAACTTAGCTAAGCGTGTAAGTTGCAACCTGCTGTCAGACTGATAAGGACTGATAGATGGAGGCATAGCTAGAAGAAGGGACGGCTCGCTTGGCGGGAAAAGTAGTGAGGATCAGTTGTTTATCCATTATACTTCAAAATTACGTACGATAGCATTCTAGGGACAAATACAAAACTGCGTTTTGCGTCGTGCTGACCAGATGATCGGAGAGTCGTTTGTGGTTCTCTAGAATCGTTTCATAAGAGTACGGTCAGAAGACCCCTAAGCCTGAGGTTCTTGTGGTAGGTAATGGTAGTGGTCGAAGTGGTGATATGATGGTATTACTCAAGAAGAAGATATAAAACGTAGTTTCCTCATGTGTGGGAGAAAGTGTCGTTAAATAAAGCAACGACGAAGACTCGAGTACAGCGACCTTGCATTCAAGTCTCTTGTCTGGCGTGTCGCTTGTTTGTCGAGATAATGAAATAGGCCTTGTCCACCTGCAGGTCATTACGCCCATTCGGTAGAGGAAAGGAATACCATGTCTCCAGCGGGACTTTGTGTTGAAATATAACGGAGTGGGCCGGGTAAACGTCCTGCAGTTATTAACCACAACTCCGTGATAGCAGACAATGTCGTCATCGGTTGTAGAAACGATAGATTACACATTCCTACTGTATGTGAACGACTTCCCTTTTGTGAAGTACACAAAATCATGTTCCAGATATTTACGAAAACTCGTCTCTTCAGCAACCCCATGCCGGAAAGACGATTTTCGACATGTCACCGTGCTAAGAAATTGATCCAAAATACAGTTTGTTTGTCATCATCATTATCATCATTAGCATTTGAAGAATAAGCTTAAGGGTCTCATACAGTAGCGGTGTCGCAGATTTTAAACCTTTTAGAAAATTTTAAATATCCCAGAAGATAAACTTTTTCATTTTTTGCACACAAATAGGTGGTATTTTGGCCTCTCATTTGGCATCAACAAATTTATAATTATCATATTAGTTTATTATTTTTATTTACACAATTTGAAGAAAATAATTTTCTGCTATTTTTCAAATTAAAAATATGAAATCTCTTGAATTAATTGTCCAAATTGTTTCAAATTTTCGAAAATCTGTAGCCATTCAAACTGTAGAGCAGTGGTCATCAGCAGTCGCTGAAATGGGTAATGGGTAAGCGGAGCCGTCCCGTGTGCCCTGTCGTGCAGCAGGAAGAGGTAGAGAGCATACCCGCTAGCAGCTACGAGTGCACCATAGTGCAGTGTGTTCTCCGCGGGTAAGAGATGCTAGCCCCAGGGTGCTCTGTGCTGATGACCGCTGCTGTAAAGGAAGAACTACTTTCACAGACATATGAGCATAATTTCATAAATTTTAAGTAGTCTAAATAATGCGAAGTAAAAATGGGATGGCATACCCGTCAGCAGCCACGAATGCACGCTAGGCAGTGTCTTGTCCGGCGGGTAAGAGACGTTAGCCCGAGGGTGCAGTGTTCTGATGACCGCTGGTCTACATGTTAGTGTTAGTATTAACATTAGCATTAGTATTAGTATTTAGTATTTGATTATATTTCATTTAACCTGGTAGTGAAAAGATCATCTAGCCTTCTCTTTTGCCAAGAGATTACAACTACAATAATGATAATTAAATTAAAAAAAAAATACGCAGGTAAGTAGGTTTGTTAGTGGGTAGGTATATGGATAAATGAACAGATGGATAGGAGGTTAATATGGGTAGGTGGATAGAGTGATATAGGCAGACGGTTCGTATTAATCTTAAATTGCGACCTGACCTAGCGAAACTACGCCAACAAGTGGCACTGCAGTCTAGTGGTAGCTGTACAAGTATGGAATATCAACTCATTAACTTCACATGAACGACTGTCTGGCTGGCTGCCATTAACAAGTAAAGAGGGGCGTATCCGGGGACTGCAAGTTCAGCATTCTTGGACTGCAGCTGTTGTAATTTCTGTTGGTGAGGGTCTTTATGCAACTTCCCTTTCAAACCGCATAGTCCATTCAAAATCGATAAGCTATACTGTCATCAGTCATCACCAACCAGGTTTCGAAGGGCGCAAGGTAAATGTCGGGATAATGACCAAATTTTGGGCCACAAAACTAGTGTTCCGCCACATAAAAAAAAAGTTGATTTTTTTTGCACATTCATGATTTGCTAGAAGTATTTATTTTCTTTGGTGAAAGTGCCGTGGACATCATGGTAAGAAGTTTTCCTTCTTAAGAGCCAAGAGTCGAAACTTGGCGAAGAATTGAATGTATTTAAGTCACGGGTTTGAGAGCCGATGACCATCAGAATTAGAGCTTACTTAAATCTGATTCAGTTATATGTTCAACTATGTACGAAATATGAAAAGCCTGAAATCCCATAAGGGCAACGGCCTCCTACAGGAGTGTAGGGTGAGCTGAAGGTCTTCTACACTTGGGGAGCCAGTCCAAGAGAGCTTACACTGTACTTACAAACTAAACACATAAACAAACTAAACACGAAAAAACTACACAGACTAAACACATAAATTATGCAAACTAAACACATACATTATAATGTGAACACACAACTATCCACACTAAATACACAAAAAATTATACATACTGAACACATACAGTCTTAACTAACACACAAACTAAACACACAAAACCTATACAAATTGCACACAAATTATACAGTCTAAACACACAAACTATCTAAATTAAACACACAAAAACCATAGAATTGAACACAAAAATTATACTAACTAAATACATGAACTATACGAACTATACACGGACTCAAACCCAAACTATGTAAGCAAGTTTTAATCCTGGTTCAGTGTAAGAGAAGGCCCTACGGTCTTAACTCTGCCAGGTTAAAAAGCCATTATTATTATTATTATTATTATTATTATTATTATTATTATTATTATTATTATTATTGTTATTATTATTATTATTATTATTATTTATTAAATTATTATTATTACAGTGAAACCTGTTCAAGACGGAAGTGACATGGTCCTAATTTGTGTTCCGTATTATTCAGATGTGACATTAAAATGGAATATTTTGTCATTCATATACATGAAAAAAAAATGGCATGCAGCAAACAAAAAGAAGTACAAAATATTCCATTTAACACTACTCACATTAATCAGCTTTCTGTCGCGTATTACGTTGGTGAATCATCTTGATTAAAATCTCATTTTCTATATAAATATTATCGTAAGTCACTCATTAGTCATTAAACATTACTAAAGTTTACTAATCTCATTCTGTTTAATATCTAACACTATACTCTAATACTGTACTGCATATCACTGCACATTATTAATTAATTGGACTAGGAACCATTATTAGAAGCCTTGAATTCTGGTTTATTTAATTTCTTTCCCAGTTCAATAGCTTGCTTTGCAGAATAGGTCCAGAAATTGGCTTGTTCTTTGAAAGGTCATGAAGAACCCACTCCCACAACAGTTCATCTATTTCTATATAAACAGTTGTTTTCTGGTTCCTTTTGTGTCACCAATATTGGCCGCATGCCACTCTCTCATTATGATCTTTATTTTTTAAAGTGTCACATCTGAGTTTTCCACAACTGTACTTCAATATTATTTCACATACGTAGACTTTGTTTCTAATTTTCCTTCATTTCGATAACTTCTACTTCATCACTTAATGTTAATGCCACATTTTATGCAACTTTTTTTTTTTACCTGGAAATCACTACACTTGCGCTCTGTTTAGCTACGACAGTATACGGGTATGAAGCATTGAAAATCTTTGAAGGGACTCGTCTGCCTCTAGTCAACAGGGTAATAAAATTTATGACCGACAGGCCAACACAGCCTCGTACCCTCTAAAATTCTGCAAAGAAAACTTGTTTTTATATTAGTGACCTACATATTTCATATATTCCTTGAAATTACACGCTGTTTCAAAATATAGTTACAAATATAGTGTGTGTCCAAAATATTGTTTCCGTTTTGAACAGTAGCAGACAGTTTCCGATTCCGCGTTGGACAGTTTCCGTTTTATTCAGGAAAAATTACACATAATACATACAAATTTCGCCGGGACCAATAAATTGTTCCGAAATAGACAGGATTCCGGATTATTCAGGTTCCGATTTGAACAGGTTTCACTGTATTATTATTATGATACAGTAGTTTTGATGTAATAATAATTAATAGTAATAATTTACGTAAAATGTTATTCAAGCAAGGAAAACAAGAGTTTATATTGCAAAAGAAACTATAATATAATGCAATAATTATCAACAATTCTATTATAATAAAATAAATATGTCAGCATTTTTACATTCGTAATCAGTGGGATCCGTACCCCTTGCGACAACCCCGTGTAACCCATGGGGATACGCGTACCATAGATTGAAAACCACTGCTCTAGCTGATGAGTGAGATGAGTTAGACATTTATTCCTTGCCAGCCTCCCGAAACCCCTCACCCTGGAGGACCATGATTTAATTATTATTTCATGTAGGAGGGTTGGAAATTTTCGCCGCGCCCTCCACGCCCCTCACGCATCTGTTCCAACCAGTTTACATATTGATAAGAAGCGACATCTGCCCTCTATCCAACTGTAGATAAATATCCTAATTAATTTAACTCATATTTTCCGTGTAATAAGCGTTTCAATTTTTTACATTTTTGGGTTGCCTTCTACCCACAGTGTGGGAAAGACGTAGTTCTATTTTAAAAGTGGAGCAATTACTCAATAATTGTTTCATAGAGTTCATATTGCATCACAACACTCAGCGAAATTCTGTCGGTCGTCTCCAAAAAATACTGAAAATTTTATGTCAGCGCTTTTTGTCATTATTAAAATTGTGGGAATGCAACGTCTGCTGGCATTCCATGTAACTGCATGGAATCCTAACTGAAATTATTTTTGCATGATTTTAGTTTTAAGGCTTTATCGTGCCTGCCTTCTTCTTTTCAAATTGTAATTTGGTAGGAGGGTTGGAAATTTTCGCCGCGCCCTCCACGCCCCTCACGCATCTGTTCCAACCAGTTTACATATTGATAAGAAGCGACATCTGCCCTCTATCCAACTGTAGATAAATATCCTAATTAATTTAACTCATATTTTCCGTGTAATAAGCGTTTCAATTTTTTACATTTTTGGGTTGCCTTCTACCCACAGTGTGGGAAGGACGTAGTTCTATTTTAAAAGTGGAGCAATTACTCAATAATTGTTTCATAGAGTTCATATTGCATCACAACACTCAGCGAAATTCTGTCGGTCGTCTCCAAAAAATACTGAAAATTTTATGTCAGCGCTTTTTGTCATTATTAAAATTGTGGGAATGCAACGCCTGCTGGCATTCATGTAACTGCATGGAATCGTAACTGAAATTATTTTTGCATGATTTTAGTTTTAAGGCTTTATCTTCTTTTCAAATTGTAATTTGGTTTTCTTGCCTCTTGCATACAACGATTTCGAAAGTTTTCGCATATAGTTCGAGAGAAATAATGTCTCAATTATATATGAGTAGTGATGCAACTCGGGTTGTCTAGAAGAGTGTAAGCGTTCTCACAAGGAGAGCTTTCAACACAATCATAGCTAAGAAACGAGAAGATTGTCACCGAGGCTTTTGGATAACACATCGAGGGCGTAATACGCATTTTTCGCACGTGTTACATACAAGAGCTGTTTTGAAATAGTTCTTTTAGTAAAAAGAGATTCTGCGTCACCTAGTTTCGGGAAAGAAATCACTTTTGTGTTGGTTGGAATGATTTAATTTTGTTTCCTTTACAATAATTAAAGAGTATGGGTCTATCATAAGATAAGTGATTAATGATGATTTTGTCTCCATATGAAGCGAAATTCCAAAATCAGTCCCAGCTCACAAAAATAAAGTTATTTATTTATTTATTCACTTATACGCTTATTTATTTATTCACTAATTTATTTACTTGTGTGTTTATTTATTCACTTATTTATTTATTTAGTTATTCATGTATTTTTGTTTATTTATCCACTTATTTGTTTATTCATTCATTCATTTATGCATTTATTTATTTATTCACTTATTTGTTTGTTTATTCATTCATTCAGTTATTCACTTTTTATTTATTTATTTATTTATTCACTTATTTATTTATTTATTCACTCAGTTATTCACTTTTTATTTACTTATTTATTTATTTTTATTCACTTATTTATTTATTTGTCTCTTTGTTTGTTTGTTTATTCACTTATTTATTGACTCATTTATTTTTTGTTTATTTTTCACTTATATATTATTTATTTAGTTATTCATGAATTTATTTGTTTATTTATTCATTTATTTGTTATTCAGACATTCATTTATATATTTGTTTATTCACTTATTTATTTACTTATTTATTTATTCGTTTATTTATTTATTTATTCATTCATTCAGTTATTCACTTTTTATTTATTTATTTATTTACTCGCTTATTTATTTATTTATTTATTTACTTATTTATTTATTTATTAACTTCTCTAATTTATTTATTTATTTATTTATTTATTTATTTATTCATTCACTTATTTATATATTTATTCACTTATTCATTTATTTATTTATTTTTCCACCAAGTTATTCACTTTTTATTTACTTATTTATTTATTTATTTATTTATTTATTTGTTTGTTTGTTTATTCAGTTATTTAATTTATTTATTTTTTATTTATTCACTTATTTATTTACTATTTATTTACTTATTCATGTATTTATTTGCTTATTTATTCACTTATTTGTTTATTCAGTCATTCATTTATGTATTTATTTATTCACTTATTTATTTATTTATTCATTCATTTGTTATTCACTTTTTATTCATTTATTTATTTCTTTATTTATTTACTTAGTTATTTTTTATTTATTTATTCACTTCTCTAATTCATTTCTTTATTAACTAATTCTCTTATTTATTTATTTATTTTTATTTTTTTCACTTAGTTTTCTATTAATTTATTTATTTTCACTATGGTTCACTCAAAATGTATCCTACATATCTATTACCACTTTATATTTCAGAACTCGCTATTACAAATCAAACGAGTGATTGCACAGGTCTGTAGCTGCGCTCGGTGCCGAGCTATTACTGAGAGAGACAGCGCTGTACTGCTAATTTTATACGCTATTTCATGGCCGTCGCGAGAGGAAGTAGAGTCATTGGGCACGGTCACACAATTTACATTGGTTCATGGCTTAACTACTGATAGCATTAGTATTCGGTTGTTGCTCATACAGTAGTTTTGTTACAGTAAACATTTGAATTTGTGTAATTTTTTGTTTCGTCACATATCCCGGATATGCCCATATTCGGTGCAGGAAATACGTATCCATGTCAAAAATTGCATTATTTCGTACAGCCGTCATGTAATAGTGACTCTTTGTCATACTATATCTGTTTGCAAAATAATTGTCCATTTGACGCCATCAGTGTGAAGCATATTTTTCAAAGTGAAGCTAGAGAAAATTGTCTTGAAAAGTGGGTGACTGATAAAATTCTGGCACTGAAAATGTTACAGAAGCTACGTTGTATACACTGCCCTCACATAAGTTCAGAAGATTATACAAAATAACTTAACGAAAAGTGTCGAAGTTGGTGTAAAGGTAAAAAGTGTCTACTATTATAAAAGAGTTTGGCGTATTTTTCCTAGTCAAATCCTATAGTCCTTCTTAAACTTTCTACTTTATGGAATATGTATTCTATGCTTCGAACCAGATTTGAAGAACGTGATCCCTCGCTCAGTCTATTTGGTCATTTTTATGATTTATACATATTACAATTATGTGATTATGTTTGATATCTCTATCGTTATAATTTAAGATTGATTTCTTCGAAAACAACTCCAATCCTTGTCTATAAGTTTGTGTTATTGCGCATGTCACTTGAAAACTCGCTCAGTTCGTAAACCGATGAATAACTAGCCCAGTCCTTTCATAAAAATGGACTTAACGCGTTTTGGGATGACACTCTTCAATTGAATAGCTATTTTTCAAAAGGTACTAGGTGTCAAAACTAAGTTCATGAGATATTGATGAAAAAGCACGCCCAAATGCATGTTGAAATACAGGGCCTTCTCTTAAATTGTCAAGTGTTCTAAAGTTTCTCAGATCTTAATAAAAAGTCGTATTGCTTTCATAAGATATTAGACTAGTGTATCCTAACATTCAGTGATGACCATGGCTTGAAACTACAAAATTCTTGCAGCTGTAGTAATGTAATCCTTAATGTTTTAATCGGCAGAATGGTAACTATGGAAATGCAAAAAGTAACAAATGTTAAATTCCATTTTTTCCCAACACAGTGGTTTTTATTTTTTTTCTGCGCCAAATTATAATATTTATAAAGCTTAGAAACTGAAAGTGACTTTGAATGACCTTTATGCTTTAGTCAGAAGAATACTGAGGGCTAGGGTCACCAATTCTGAACTAGCTGTCTGGGATTGAAACCAGATACGTACAGTTATTATGCTGTCTCAACAAGGTCTTGCCCTTGAAAACAAAGCCAGCTCACCTGCTGCATGTGCATTTTTTATATTATGAGACTCATAAAGAAATGCGCTTGCCAAATGAGGTAGGTACATAGGCCTAGCTTTACAGTGAAAGGCTATGGAATGTTAAATATTTGAAAAGGGTTTCAGTTTATAATCGTTTGATTTTGCCACAGAACAGGTGGTTGTGCATAATATATGCAATTTTGTCATTGATCGGAATTACACGATTCCGAGATGTCGTTTGGTGGCAAAGACAAGGATGTGTGAGACTAGGCCAGTATTTTAAATCTTGAATTCTATTTATGTTCGTTCACCTTCTTGTACAATATGGCCCAAAATAAAATATACACATTTGCCAATATTGTATATCATGAATAATTTTATAAAATTTTTTTAAAGATTCCATTTTAAAATATTTCAATGTAGGAAAATAATTTCTAATTTTATTATAAAGTTGTGGGCCGAAACTAGCAACATGTTCAAGTGCTACACTTGTATGACATTTAGGCTCAATCAATGGGAAAAAAATAAAAGATAAATGTATAAAACATGGTGTGTGTTATTTCTTGTGGGAACATTTGTATGTTCTGCGAAGAGCTTTGCCCACAAGTAAAAAGTAAATAAATAAATAAATAATGAATAAACATATGAATAAATAAATAAAGAAGTAAATAAGAAATATATAAATAAATAGATAAGTAAGTAAATGAGTAAATAAAGAATGAAATAATGAATAAATCAATAATAAAAATAAATAAATAGTAAAAAAATTAATGAATAAATAAATAGTAAACAATTAATGAATAAATAAATAGTAAACGATTAATGAATAAATAAATACTAAAAAAATTAATTAATAAATGTATAATTATTGAATAAATAAATAAAACAATTAATGATAATAAAAATAATAAAAAGTTAAAAAATAGTAAAAATTAATGAATGAATAAACAGTAAAAAGTAAATAAATAGATAAGTAGTAAAAAATTAATGAATAAATAAATAGTAAAAATTAATTAATAAATAAATACTAAAAATTAATGAATAAATAAATAATAAGAAATTAATGAATAAATAAATAGTAAACAATTAATGAATAAATAAATAGTAAACAATTAATGAATAAATAAATAGTAAATAATTAATGAATAAATCCATAATGAAAAATTAGTGAGTAAATAAATAGTAAAAAATTAATGAATGAATAAATAGTAAAAAGTGAATAAATAAATAAATAAATAAATAAATAAATAAATAAATAAATAAATAAATAATAAAAAAAATGAATGAATAAATATATAGTAAAAACTGATGAATAAATAAATACTAAAATATTAATAAATAAATAAATAGTAAAAAAGAAATAAATAAAGAGTAAAATATTAATGAATAAATAAATAGTAAACAATTAATGGATAAATAAATAATAAACAATTAATGAATAAGTAAATAAATAATAAAATATTAATGAATAAATAAATAGTAAAAATTTAAAGAATAAATAAATAGTAAAAATAAATTAATAAATTAATAAATTAATAAATAAATAGATAAATATACATTGCCAACAAATAAATAAATTATCTTGCTTCTCTATATAGGTATGGGTTTATTTATTTATTTATTTATTTATGTATTTATTTATTTATTTATTTATTTATTTATTTATTTATTTATTTATTTATTTATTTATTTATTTATTTATTTATTTATTTATTGCTATGGAATTGTAAACTTTTGCTGTTGTAGTCCATAGAGCTACATAATGCTCCTGCATTGCATTTCATATTATTGAAAATTAATAAAATAATTAAAAAATAACATTTCGGACCTTGTAATGGAAATCAACTTGTGAGACATCCGGTGGGCCTGGATGCACTGATAAGAGCGACCCGTTAGTGCGACCGCCACACTCTGGCGGCTAATGGAAGGTGGACGTCCGATTGCGTGAACCCGGGCGGGAATTCGGTGGCCGATACAGCGGGAGTGGAATCCGAAACAAATGAGCACTTTGCAATGTCATTAGCGAGTCCGTCTCGAAAAGTAGCCTGTTATACAGAGTGTTGCGTAAATGCCTATCAATCACACAAGCATAGTAGATTCTGCTCCTTGTACGCCGTCTGAGGATGTTAGGCATGATTATTCTTAAACACGTAACCACACGGTTCTTGTGACTCAATTGTAGCTGTGGTTTCACATTACCAGTACACAGTTTTGCATAAACTCTAATCAGTTACACTTTTAATGAACACGGCACTTGTGCGACATTTCAAAGCATTTCATGTTGTCTAGCACTATGAAAATAGTCATATTCCTTCAAATGGAAGTGAAGTAGTAAGAAAAGAAAGCGGTGTAGAAGTAATAGAAGGTAGAACAGAAGAATATAAATAGGCCTATTAGATGGAGCAGCAAGAATAGTACAGTAGTAGTAAAAATGAGTATAGTAGAAAGAGTATTATTGATAAAAGTAGTAGTGAGTACAGTAATGACTGAGAAATGATACCTCGCATCTGTAAATTTGCAGGTGAATCAAAAAATTGTTTTGAAAATTAATTTTTCTTAAAATAGACAAGCTTTTTATACATTTTTTGCTTTGCAAAATTTTCTAATTTGGGACAAAATGTTAGTAACTGTCCAATTTTTAAAACAAAATAATGATGATGATGATGATGATGATAATAATAATAATAATAATAATAATAATAATAATAATAATAATAATAATAATAATTGGTATCATTCGAGTGGTTCAGATATGTCTTGGGACAGATGACTAAACAAACAATGTAGTTAACATAATCATTTTTTGCAGATACTAGGTATCACTTCTTAGTCATCGATAGATGGTAACGGTGATGGTAGAAGTAGGAATAGCGGAAGCAGGAATGGCAAGCGCAGTAGATTTAAGAGTGTCAGGGTAGTAGGTTTATGATTGGCAGGAGTTGTAGTTCCTGGAGTGGCGGGAGTGGTAGATTTGGGAGTGACAGGAGTAGTGGGTTTATGATTGGCAGGAGTTGTAGTTCCTGGAGTGGCGGGAGTGGTAGATTTGGGAGTGACAGGAGTAGTTGGTTTAATTGGCAGGAGTGAGTTCCCGGAGTGGAGGATGGTAGATCTGGGAGGACAGTATTTGAAGATATGATAGATCTGGGAGGACAGTATTTGAAGATATGATAGTGACGAGAGTAATAAATCTGTGAGTGGCAGGAGAGGAGAGGTAGATCTGAGAATGGAAGGAGTAGTAGATCTATGAGTGGCGGGAATGATAAATCTGGGAGTGGCAGGAGAGGTAGGTGTGAGAAACGCTAGTATTGGATCTGTGAGTGGCGGAATGATAGATCTGGGAGTGGCGGGAATGATAGATCTGGGAGTGGCGGGAATGATAGATCTGGGAGTGGCGGGAGCAGTAGATCTGTGAGTGGCGGCATGTTAGGTCTCTGAGAATTAGGAGTGGTTGGTCTGACAGTGACGGGAGTGGTAGATCTGTGAGCGACAGGACTGGTAGATCTGTAAGCGGCGGCAATGGTAGATCTGTGAGAGGCGGGAGTGGTTGATCTGTTAGTGGTGGGAATGGTAGATCTGTTAGTGGCGGCAGTTGTAGATTTGTGAACGGCGGGAGTGGTAGATCTGTGAGTGGCAGGACTGGTAGATCTGTGAGTGGCGGGGTAGATCTGTTAGTGGCAGGAGTCTGTAGAGTTGGCGGGAATGGTAGATCTGTGAGTGGCAGGAGTGGTCTGATCTGTTAGATCTGGAGGGCGGGAGTGGTTGATCTGTTAGTGGCGGGAATGGTAGATCTGTTAGTGGCAGGAGTTGTAGATTTGTGAACGGCGAGATGGTAGATCTGTGAGTGGCAGGACTAGTAGGTCTGTGAGTGGCGGGTGTTGTAGGTCTGTGAGTGGCGGGAATGATAGATCTGTGAGAGGCAGGAGTGGTTGATCTGTTAGTGGCGGGAATGGTAGATCTGTTAGTGGCGGGAGTTGTAGATTTGTTAACGACGGGAGTGGTAGATCTGTGAGTGGCGGGACTAGTAAATCTGTGAGTGGCGGGAGTGGTAGGTCTGTGAGTGACGGAGTGGTAGAGCTGGAAGAGGCAGGAATGGTAGATCTTGGAATGGCTGCAGCTGTCGGTTTGGAATTTTCACGAATAGTAGATCTGGGAGTGGCAGGTGATTTCGATCTGAAATTGGCTGGAGTAGTAGATCTTTGAGTGGTAGATCTGAGAGTGATAAATGTGCGAGTGCGATTGGTCGATATGGGAGTGGCTGGAATTGTCGATCGAAGATTGGCAGTAGTGGATCTGGAAATGGCTGGTGTGACACATCTGGGATTGACAATAGTGGCAGATATAATAGTGGCAGAAGTAGTATATCTAATAGTGGCATACGCAATAGATCTGTGAGTGGCGGGAGTAGTCGATCTGGTATGAGCAGGAGTAGTAGATCTGCAGTGGCAGCGGAAGTTGCTAGCTTATACTATCTAGTGGGGGGAGTCGCCCTGGTTGGCAAGTTGGTATAGCGCTGGCCTTCTATGCCCAAGGTTGCGGGTTAGATCCGTCAGGTCGATGGCATTTAAGTGTGCTTAAATGTGACAGGCTCAAGTCAGTAGATTTACTGGCATGTAAAAGAACTCCTGAGGGACAAAATTCCGGCACATCCGGCGACGCTGATATAACCTCTGTCAGTGGCGAGCGTCGTTAAATAAAACATAACATTAACATTAATATCTAGTGGCAGAAGTAATATATATAATTGTGGCAGACGCAATAGATCTGTGAGTGGCGGGAGTAGTAGATCTGTCAGTGTCAGTGGCAGCGGAAGTGGTAGCCTATAATATCTAGTGGCAGAAGTAGTAGATCTAATAGTGGCAGACGCAATAGATCTGTGAGTGGCGGGAGTAGTCGATCTGGTATGAGCAGGAGTAGTAGATCTGTCAGTGGCAACGGAAGTGCTAGCTTATAATATCTAGTGGCAGAAGTAATAGATCTAAAAGTGGCAGACGCAATAGATCTGTGAGTGGCAGGAGTAGTAGATCTGTCGGTGGCAGTCCGAGCTTTGCCAGTCTTATTAGGTACACACAAGATGCCTTTCTTGGAAATAACAAAACCATATTTTTTGCAGGATGCTATGATTTTCAAGTAACTGTACTTGGCATCGGAAAGGGTTGTTCTGTGCCCCTCCCAAAAAGACTCGATTTTCTTGGGCATTGCTACTGTGATACACCGTGCACTCTGATTATGAAATCACTCACTACTGGTCTGTCACCTCTCGCCGCAGTTCAGCTGTCAGTGTGATTCCTGACGCAAATGATTCAAATTCGTTATCAGAGATCGGAAACAACCCTGTAATACTAGGTTGAGTTGAGGAGAAGAAATTGGAGTAGGTGTAGCAGAAGCAACAATAATAATCATTGAAGACAAAAAGTTGTATAATAACCATAACACATTTGCAGTTTAAAGTCGTGTAGGGTATTCTGAAATGTTTGATCATTGGTGTCTAGAATTTGTCTACAAACTCTGATGATTGACATCCAGATTCCAAATAGTTTTTCATGTTGCAGATAGAAAATGATGCAACTAATTAACGACAGTCAGACTTGTAGGTCGAAGGAGCACCACAGTGGCACACATGTAACACACAAGAAAGTCATGCAGTGAACCGATATAAAAACTCAAAACTACGGTGAGATATAAGGACGCAGTGTGGCGCCTGAGCCACAAATTTCCCAGCTTGTGCGGGATTTTTTATCGCGTTATTCCGCAAACACAACAGAATGTCTCTTGCTATAAATCTGGCGAGGGCTTGGAGGAGGGGGACTGCATTGTACTCTTTCTGCAGATTAAGATCAGTTTTGTCTTTATAGTCTAATAACTCACAGGCCCCTTGTGGCCGGGCGCCGATATGTGCAGAAGATCGCTGCTTCAAGACTGAGAAGGAGCCGTACGTCGCAGTCTTGAACGAACATTCACTTTAAAATACAAAATATACTTCATTAACAACAATATACATTCACTGAAGTACAAAAATGGCCAAATGGACTGAGCAAGTTTTGAGATCACACTCTTCAATTAGTGTAGTGTTATTTTTGTAGTGTATATACAGGGTGCGGCATTTAACGTTTCCCATTTTAAGTTGGCGATTCTGTTCACATTGTTGGTAAAACATGTTTGCAAACACAGGGATTCGGTGTAGCAAAGCCTTGGATTTAGTTAGCCACATCCCAACACAGGGATTCGGTATAGCAAAGCCTTCAGTTAACCATGGAACGTTGGCCGGTGCAACAGCGCATTTTCTGTGTTGAATAGTTTGTTTCAATCAAGTCAATTGTTGCTGTCCAGCGCGAGTTCAGGCGGATTTTTGGTGATAATCAACGTGGAGTTGCACCATCACGAAAAATAATCAGTGTGTGGGTGCGTCAGTGGCGTGAAACAGGATCGGTTCAAAACAAAGCTCGAGTTCGTCAGAAAACGGCGCGGACTCCTGATAATGTCGAACGTGTGAGAACGGCTCTGCAGAGAAGTCCGTATCGTTCCGTGCGGCGTAACTGGAACATTCAGCGCCTGTGGTTTGAACAGGATGGAGCCACATCCCATACAGCACGTGTTTCAATGAACACACTTCGTGCTGCTTTCCCTGGGCGACTTATCTCCGGATTAGGTGACATTCAGTGGCCCTCTGTTTCCCCTGATCTCACTGCACCAGACTTCTTTTTGTGGGGGTATCTTAAGAGTAAGGTCTACGGTCGTATCCTTCATGACATCGAGGACCTTAAAACCGCGATTCGTGAAGAAATTGCTGATGTTACACCTGAAACATTGCGGAGAGTAATGGCCGGTGTGCAGGGAAGATTGCAACAATGCATTGACGCCAATGGAGGACATCTTAAAGGCATTATTTTCAAAACATAAGATGTACTGTAATTCCAAGATTATAATGGTTGTAAACTGATTAATTTCTTGTAATTTACTTGTAAACTAAATAAGTTATGGGGGTTTGAAAATAGGAAACGTTAAATGCCGCACCCTGTACATGAAAACTATTACTCAAGAATATTATGACAAGTAATGACCCATATGAGCTAGAACGTTTACGTAGAACCATGACTTTTTATATTTTAATCCATATTTTTGTTTGAAAATTAGTGTTACCCCCACGCTAGTAATAATGTCATTAATAACTTATAGGTGTTCCCCAAGGCACAGTTCTAGGTCCTATTTTATTTTTAATATATATTAATGACTTGTTAAAAATTCACTTACAACAATACAATGGTCTTCATTATTCTTATGCAGATGACACAGTTTTACTTTTGGTGGAAAAACCTGGTATGATGCATATAATGGATTTAAATTAATAAAAAAATAGTTTGACACAAATTATCTTTCTATCAACGAAAATAAAGCCATAATTATTCCATTCTCATTATCTGAAAAATGTAACAAACCTCCTAAATCTATATTAAGTATTAAATTACATAATTCTGATTGTTGTCTTATACAGTGTAAATGTCCGATTATTAAGGAGACCTCTGAAGTTAAGTATTTAGGCATAATTTTCGACAGTCATTTAAAATGGAAGCAATACATTAATTACCTTTGTAATAAATTACGTAAAATAATATATTATTTTGTTTTATTGAGGAATTACTTGTCAATAAAAATTATTACGCACAATATACTTAACTTTAGTTCAATCGGTAATTATGTATGGAATTATAGGATGAGGTAGCTTATTTAAATCCACTTTCTTTATTACAGAACAAAATAATTAAAATATGTCTTCATAAACCTATTGATTTTCCATCTCAAAAATTGTTTTTAGACTTTAATTTGCTTAACATAAGACAAATTTATTATATTGTATTAATAAAATTTATACATAAAAATCGAAATAATTTGAATTGTATTCTATTAGTTATGAAACAAAAGGTATGAATTCTTTAAGATTCTTTGAACCAAAATGCAACACTCCTACAGTATTTAATCATAGTAGTAATTTAGGCCCAAGAATATATAACAAATTTATATTTAAATATCCTAATCTTGTCAATTCTAATAGTTTTAGTATTAAATTTAAAAAGTTATGTATGGATTTTATAAAAATTGAAAAATTGTAAATTTAAAGTTATATATTCATATTGTGTAGTAGACATAAGACAAATTGTATTAGGTATATACTTCTTAATTTCAATTCAGGAATCTGCCCCTGAGCACGAGTTCTATTCTTTCAGGGGCGAGCTAAAGTTTTTCTGTATATATTATATGTTATGTTACAATTATTAGCAAAATAAGTAAATAAATAAAATAAATAAATAAATAAATAAATAAACAAATTAGCTCGCGACTACTTAAGTGTTGGCAAAATGACCAAGGTTAACATAAACATAACCATTTTTGTGAATACTATTCGGGAAACAGAATTAAAACTTGAATAATTCCAAGAAAAAAATCGTCTAGGGGCCGGGAATCGAATCTGGGATCTTGGGCTGAGCGCGCCAACGCTCTACCGGCTGAACTACCCGGGAACTCTACTAAGGCCTGCTCAATTATTCCCTTTTTATCCACATACCTCAAATAAGTTGACAAGACGTCAGAGACTCAACATTGAATGCACACTTTCTAATCTCTGTGTGACTTAAATGTGTGTTTTCTGTAAACGAACAGTTACGTGTGGATGGATCTGTACCTGAAAGTCAGATTTATAGAATAAAAACTTGTTCAGTTGTTTTAAAGTTATTGCTGCTTAATTTTGTATTCTTATATAATCTTTCAAATAATTAATTTTCTTTACCTAGGCTAAACCTTAGTTCACTCTTGGATGCAATATTAGGTTCGCTCACAATGTAGAATCAGTGCCCATTGGACCCACAAAGCCTGTTCAGTATTCGTAAAATTAATTAGCGGTGAAATCAAAGGTGGGTAGTCATCTGTTTTGTGGCCTGCAACCCTTCACCCTTGTATTTTGATGTATGCACTCACCACAAAGAATGACGCTTCAAATTATGACCGGTTAATTCAGTGCACCAGGCTGCACCTGTCCATTGTTACACAACTCGCAATCACGCACTCATTTCACTCTCGCCATTCCTCATTTGACAGAGCTTCAGGACTGTGGATAATATACAGTTCCGGTGAATTGGCATTATGATTGTAGTGATGAGGCGATTCTTGTCCCTTTTAGAGACTCTTTATCAGTTATCTAACAGCTATCTAGTGTCGGCGGAATTGGAGGTAACGCAATGGTATTTTTCGCGATTTGAGTCCAAGGATTTGTCATTGGTTTCCTTAAGTCTCGTCAGGGAAACCACGGGAAAAAATTCAGCCGGGTAAATACCAAGCGGTTTCGAACCCATATCTGAATGTAATCTTGCAGAGCGATACAAACGCTGACAAAATAACACAAATTAAATTAAAGTCCTATAGGTCAAAACTGTCAAAGAACATCATAGGACTAGAGCTCTTATTGAGCTAATACAAGAAAAAGAAAGATAGTTAAAATAGCAGTAATAGCAATGATGATGATGATGATGATGATGATAATAATAATAATAATAATAATAATAATAATAATAATAATAATAATAATATTTGTTTATACAGGGTGTTTAAAAAATACGGGGCATAATTTCAGGTATGTATTTCCCACATGTAGACAATCAAAATAGTTCATTACGACATGTGTCCGGAAATGCTTTATTTCCGAGTTATGGCCTTCACAACATTGAAATTCACCGTAACGTTTTTCTTTCCGCAGGTCGTTGCCGTCAAAGGAGACATTAAGAGGGCACTCTGACAGTTCATTCCGAGGCGAAGGTTACATTCAGTGTTGTGTAGGCGTTAGACTGTGCGACATGTATTCAAATCAAGAGCTGGCAGAGATACATTTCATTACGGTAAGGCGGACGGCAATGCTGCGCTAGCTCGTCGTTTGTACCAGGAGAGGTACCCACAGCGACAATGTCCAGATCGGAAGACATTTGTACGTCTTCATTACCGTCTGTGCGAGTATGGAAAATTTAACTGTCCTGGTTTGGGAAGGGGACGACCAAGATCTACAACTCCAGAAGTACAGGAGGAGATTCTTGGCCACCACGCTCACCTGATCTGAACCCTCTCGATTTCTACTTCTGGGGCCATTTAAAATCATTGGTTTATTTGTCTCCGGTGCCTGATTTGGAATCCCTTCGGAATCGAATTGTGGCATGATCTGAGGAAATACGCAATACTCCTGGAGTTTGGGATCGTGTTCGCAGGTCAATGAGACATCGATGTGAGGTCTGTATTCAAGCAGGAGGTGGACATTTTGAACATCTTCTGTAATGACAACGACCTGCGGAAAGAAAAACGTTCCGGTGAATTTCAATGTTGTGAAGGCCATAACTCGGAAATGAAGCATTTCCGGACACATGTTGTAATGAACTATTTTGATTGTCTAAATGTGGGAAATACATACCTGAAATTATGCCCCGTATTTTTGAAACACCCTGTATAGTCTGATAGGATTAAAGCCATGAGGCCTTCTCTTCCATCCTACTAGATAGCACGTATAAATACAAAAAAAGAAATACGAACACTGATGAAAACAATACATATTAAATTAAAGCCCTATAGAGGGTCAACAGGGTCAAAAGAACACTATACAGCCACAGTCTAGTGTATACAGTCACGAAGCTCAATACGTAATAAATATGCATCCATAGATAATTGCTAACCACTAGGATCGCTAATATCACCTCATTACAGACAATGCGAAATAGTACCGGCACAGTCAATTGTTCCTAGCACCCTCACAACTCAAGCTTCGTGACTGTATATACTAGACCAGTGGTCGTCAGCATTGGCAGAAATGTGCAACAGGGAGAGATAGAGAGCATACCCGCTAGCAGCTACGAGAGCACTGTAGTGCACTGCGTTTTCAGCGGGTAAGAGATGCTAGTCCCAGCGTGCTCTGTGCTGACGACCCCTGTACTAGACTGTGATAGAGCTCTCATCGAGCTAATACAAAAAAAGAAGAAAAACAGAGATATCAATGATGATAGTGATAACTTAATTAATAATAATAATAATAATAATAATAATAATAATAATAAATACTTTACATATTAGAGGTAAAACTGACAATAGTTACAATATTTATTATATGTTAAGGGTTAAGCCGAAGTTGCTCAGCCTGTTGGGTGTTTAACAAGCAGCTCCATAATAAGAACTGTAGAGACTTTTGAACTACTGTTCCGTGACTTTTCGGTGACGTTAGTTGGCAACACTGATAACCCTTCCCCGTAGACGTATTTACGTAAAAAAAAAATGAATGGGTTAACCAATATTCGAAGTGGAGGCAACGCTTTTAGAGGAAATCTATAACATTTATGTGACTGGAATTGTTTGAATTGCAGTGTAAATACGCACGTTTGTTATTGGTACTTTGAACAGACAAGGACCGGCGCTGCAGTTCGAAAACCACTGCTGGTTTTATCATCCCAGTAAAAATCGCTCGAGTGCCCGGACGACACGGATTGTGGTTGCTGTCAAATGGACCGCGTTCCGGAACATTGCTGTCGCACTAGCTGCAACATAATCCGCTCTCTGATCCGGGCAGTGAGGCGGCACGTGCGAACATTAGTCGCTTTACATGATAAGTCACTCAGGCCCTGATTGGCTCGTCCTCCACTTCGTGACCAGCTCTGTCAAGTGGCCGTCTTCCGATCCTTCTGATAGTGTCTCTCGTTGCAGTGTCTACAGTAATGTTGTTTTATCACGGCTGCTGAATTCTTATTGCGCATGCGCTGCTCCGCTGATTTAGTAGAATGCGTTTGAGTCTTAAGAGTACGTACACGTTGGAGCGACAAAAGAAGCAGCGATGCTATATCAGAGGGAATTGAAGCATGCATTGTCATTGAGGTGTGCATATTGGAGTAACGATAAAAGCGAAGATACACGATAAAAGAAGCAGCGATGCTATATCAGAGAGAATTGAAGCATGCATTGTCCTTGAGGTGTGCATATTGGAGTAACGATAAAAGCGAAGATACACGATAAAAGAAGCAGCGATGCTATATCAGAGAGAATTGAAGCATGCATTGTCATTGAGGTGTGCATATTGGAGTAACGATAAAAGCGAAGATACACGATAAAAGAAGCAGCGATGCTATATCAGAGGGAATTGAAGCATGCATTGTCATTGAGGTGTGCATATTGGAGTAACGATAAAAGCGAAGATACACGATAAAAGAAGCAGCGATGCTATATCAGAAGAATTGAAGCATGCATTGTCCTTGAGGTGTGCATATTGGAGTAACGATAAAAGCGAAGATACACGATAAAAGAAGCAGCGATGCTATATCAGAGAGAATTGAAGCATGCATTGTCATTGAGGTGTGCATATTGGAGTAACGATAAAAGCGAAGATACACGATAAAAGAAGCAGCGATGCTATATCAGAGAGAATTGAAGCATGCATTGTCCTTGAGGTGTGCATATTGGAGTAACGATAAAAGCGAAGATACACGATAAAAGAAGCAGCGATGCTATATCAGAGAGAATTGAAGCATGCATTGTCATTGAGGTGTGCATATTGGAGTAACGATAAAAGCGAAGATACACGATAAAAGAAGCAGCGATGCTATATCAGAGAGAATTGAAGCATGCATTGTCCTTGAGGTGTGCATATTGGAGTAACGATAAAAGCGAAGATACACGATAAAAGAAGCAGCGATGCTATATCAGAGAGAATTGAAGCATGCATTGTCATTGAGGTGTGCATATTGGAGTAACGATAAAAGCGAAGATACACGATAAAAGAAGCAGCGATGCTATATCAGAGAGAATTGAAGCATGCATTGTCATTGAGGTGTGCATATTGGAGTAACGATAAAAGCGAAGATACACGATAAAAGAAGCAGCGATGCTATATCAGAGAGAATTGAAGCATGCATTGTCATTGAGGTGTGCATATTGGAGTAACGATAAAAGCGAAGATACACGATAAAAGAAGCAGCGATGCTATATCAGAGAGAATTGAAGCATGCATTGTCCTTGAGGTGTGCATATTGGAGTAACGATAAAAGCGAAGATACACGATAAAAGAAGCAGCGATGCTATATCAGAGAGAATTGAAGCATGCATTGTCATTGAGGTGTGCATATTGGAGTAACGATAAAAGCGAAGATACACGATAAAAGAAGCAGCGATGCTATATCAGAGAGAATTGAAGCATGCATTGTCCTTGAGGTGTGCATATTGGAGTAACGATAAAAGCGAAGATACACGATAAAAGAAGCAGCGATGCTATATCAGAGAGAATTGAAGCATGCATTGTCATTGAGGTGTGCATATTGGAGTAACGATAAAAGCGAAGATACACGATAAAAGAAGCAGCGATGCTATATCAGAGAGAATTGAAGCATGCATTGTCCTTGAGGTGTGCATATTGGAGTAACGATAAAAGCGAAGATACACGATAAAAGAAGCAGCGATGCTATATCAGAGAGAATTGAAGCATGCATTGTCATTGAGGTGTGCATATTGGAGTAACGATAAAAGCGAAGATACACGATAAAAGAAGCAGCGATGCTATATCAGAGAGAATTGAAGCATGCATTGTCATTGAGGTGTGCATATTGGAGTAACGATAAAAGCGAAGATACACGATAAAAGAAGCAGCGATGCTATATCAGAGAGAATTGAAGCATGCATTGTCATTGAGGTGTGCATATTGGAGTAACGATAAAAGCGAAGATACACGATAAAAGAAGCAGCGATGCTATATCAGAGAGAATTGAAGCATGCATTGTCCTTGAGGTGTGAATATTGGAGTAACGATAAAAGCGAAGATACACGATAAAAGAAGCAGCGATGCTATATCAGAAGAATTGAAGCATGCATTGTCATTGAGGTGTGCATATTGGAGTAACGATAAAAGCGAAGATACACGATAAAAGAAGCAGCGATGCTATATCAGAGAGAATTGAAGCATGCATTGTCCTTGAGGTGTGCATATTGGAGTAACGATAAAAGCGAAGATACACGATAAAAGAAGCAGCGATGCTATATCAGAGAGAATTGAAGCATGCATTGTCATTGAGGTGTGCATATTGGAGTAACGATAAAAGCGAAGATACACGATAAAAGAAGCATCGATGCTATATCAGAGAGAATTGAAGCATGCATTGTCATTGAGGTGTGCATATTGGAGTAACGATAAAAGCGAAGATACACGATAAAAGAAGCAGCGATGCTATATCAGAGAGAATTGAAGCATGCATTTTCCTTGAGGTGTGCATATTGGAGTAACGATAAAAGCGAAGATACACGATAAAAGAAGCAGCGATGCTATATCAGAGAGAATTGAAGCATGCATTGTCATTGAGGTGTGCATATTGGAGTAACGATAAAAGCGAAGATACACGATAAAAGAAGCAGCGATGCTATATCAGAGAGAATTGAAGCATGCATTGTCCTTGAGGTGTGCATATTGGAGTAACGATAAAAGCGAAGATACACGATAAAAGAAGCAGCGATGCTATATCAGAGAGAATTGAAGCATGCATTGTCCTTGAGGTGTGCTTATTGGAGTAACGATAAAATCGAAGATACACGATAAAAGCGACGAAAAAGATAAGTTCCATTTTCTTCGCTCTTGTCGTTCATATAATCTCTGATTAAGATAATATTAATCTGTATAATTACCGGTGGTTGTCAATATATCCGAATATTAATCGCTGTATTACTATTTCCGCATATTAAATTAATTATTGTAGATATTGGCAAATTGATCAGTTGTGTATTTATTGGTCATATGTTATGTGATCACAAGACAACGAATTTATACTATCTTTGGGATGGTTTAATTTTGTACGTATTTAAGTTACATTAACCTTGAACCTAGCAGCTGATATTTCCTATATATCTTCTTTCATTGAGTGGATGCATAGAATATCTTCTACTGATAAATCAAAATGTTCGCTTCCCGCGTCCTCGTTGCTCCGATATGAACACTTGATTCTTTGATAATACCAAAGCGTCGCTAGATCGTTTCTCTTATCGTTTATCGTTGCTCCAACGTGTACGTAGCCTAAGAAAGCAGAAAACAGAGGAGGGGCTCACGACAGGAAGAACTTGGCTGTGAGATCATACTGCGCATGCGCGGACTTTTCATACACTGCCAGCTTGATCCATAGCTGAATTTATCTATTCTACAATAATAAACATCTGTAGCAGAAAATTGTAACAGTAAGATTTGAAAATATGAAAGAAAACAATTGAAAATGCTACGTGACAACTTCTATGAGAACGAGCTTAATATTTAAAAGTATAAAGCTGATAGTTGATATTCACTCTGACAGAGCAACAGAGTTTAAGGGTGTTTGAGAATAAGGTTCTTAGGAAAATATTTGGTGCTAAGAGGGATGAAGTTACAGGAGAATGGAGAAAGTTACACAACACAGAACTGCACGCATTGTATTCTTCACCTGACATAATTAGGAACATTAAATCCAGACGTTTATGATGGGCAGGGCATGTAGCACGTATGGGCGAATCCAGAAATGCATATAGAGTGTTAGTTGGGAGACCGGAGGAAAAAAGACGTGAATGGGAGGATAATATTAAAATGGATTTGAGGGAGGTGGGATATGATGATAGAGACTGGATTAACCTTGCTCAGGATAGGGACCGATGGCGGGCTTATGTGAGGGCGGCAATGAACCTCCGGGTTCCTTAAAAGCCATTTGTAAGTAAGTATGATTGTTGATATTGTGAAGACATGACAATATTATATTTGTAACTGTTGATTGTCGACCATTATTCATATTACCTGTACACCAATAATATTAAAGCACGATAAGCGCCGGAATAAATTACTTTTATTTACTTACTATTGTTAGTAAAGTTAGTAATTGTTTCAGATATTTAAATTTCATACACATTACATTATAATTAATTAGAAAATTGCAAATAAACAAGAAATATTGCTTTAAAATGACGAAAAAGGAATTTATTATTGTATTAGTAAGAAACACCTTAAAAAAGGCAAAATAAAAATTGGCCTTATCACTTTGATTTACCCCAAGTCGTATTTATATCTATGAAAATAAATATTTAGTTCCACTCAGTAATAGAGGCATTTTTCCAAACATCCCGACTCTAGTGATCACGTTCAAAGTAATTCCCTTCAGACTGCACACACTTATTCCAACGTCGCTGCCACTGCTGGTAGTAGGTGAGAAACTACACCTTTCGAGACACTGTTTAATGCCTCGGTTACGGCCTTTTGGACGTCTTCTGTTATTTGAAAATAGCGGTACTTTCACAATAAGAAATAAGAAGAGGTCTCATGGAGCAAGGTCGGGTGAATATGGAGACTGCAGCAGTGTTGAGACAGATGAACAACTGCATTTCTGCGTTTATCTCGCTGTTGTCCGGTGAGATTTTTTGGAACGATTTTTGCACAAATTTTTCTCACGCCCAGGCCTTCTGTTAGAATCAGGCGAACAGTTTCCGATTTATGTTCAATTCTTGTGCTATCATGAGTTCGTACAACTTCACAATCCTGGCAATGTTGTCATCTGTCCGTGCGGTTGTTGGTGTTCATCTTCAACGTTGTTTCTGCCCTCGGCAAACATTTTATACCATCGGAAATCTTGTGCTCTTGCCATCACTACATTTCCAAGAAGCCTGCTGAAGGTTTCCAAACGTTGTCGTGGCATTTTCACCGAGTTTCATAAGTGAGCTATTATGCGATTTCATTGTATTGACTAATCAAGCAGTTACTCCACACTTGCGGCTTGCAGGATGGTGACAGTTGGAATTCGGGTGGAGGAAGGACCAAGGTCCGACCTCGTATTTAGTATTTTTCTAATTTCATTATTGTTCACTTGATCAAGCAATGTAAGACCAGCTACTTTTCTTAAAAACTTAATTTCACTTGTTTCAATTTTCCTTCTGTCAGATCTATTTAGTGCCAAATTCTCTGAACCATACATTAGCTTTGGGACTGCCATCACTTTATAAAACTTAAGCTGTGTGTTAATTCGGGCTTTGTTTCTAAGGATGATATTCATAGACATTTCGCTAGCCCGCGCTACGCGTGTGCTAAACTAGCCCCGACTATCGAGTGATTACTTGTACAGGATTCATATCATATCATATCGCTAACACTGCTTTATGAATATGAAAAACGTTAGTTCGCTGATCATCCACCGGAATCCCGCACTCAGAATGTCTATGAATACGGCCCTAAGAGTCCTGTATATTGTACCACACATACATATGTTGAAATTTATACAGTTTATTTGTCGTATGATACATCACTCATCACACCCAAGATAATTAAAATGAGAAACTTGTTCTATTGGTTCATTATTTATAATTATTTTTTTATCTGACTGTTTGCGTATCTTCAGAGGCCATTACTTCAGTTTTACTGCTTGATAAGAACAATTTGCCCAACCAAAAATATGGATTACCCAACAAATTTAATTTATATGGATTTTAATGTATTAACTATTGAAGAAATTTATAAATATAGTTTACTAACTTACTACCACAGAAATCAAATAAAATATAAATCTAATCGACATGAATACCGTGCTCGAAGACAAAAGTCTACTTTTCCGTTAATTGAGCCTAAATGTCATACAACTGCAGCTCTTAAACATGGTGCTAGTTTCGGCCCAAGACTTTATAATAAAATTACAAACCATTTTCCAAATTTGAAATATTTCAAAGTTGAAGCTTTTAAAAAAGAAATTTATAAAATTATTCATGATATATAATATTAAGAAATTTGCGTATTTTTTACCTTTTATTTCTGTCGACTATATTCATGTTTTTATTGAATATCACTGGCTTCTGTCGGATTGTCAATTTATATTAAATGTGTATTTTTCTCTCTTTTTCTCTTTCTTATTTTCTCTTCCTCTTGTGTTGTATTTATTGGTTTGAATTAAGTTATTTACAGTATTTACTAAACTGTCCTTGTAAATGTTATGTTGTATTATTGGCTAAGACCACACCGTACACGAGCCTGGCTCTTACGGTAGTGGCTAGAAACATTTTTGTTTTATAAATTTAATTTGTACTCACTAGCTAGCTAGTTAAATAAATAAATTTGTAAGTAGATGCAATTTTATATAACTGTTGAGATGCCATTTGAAGTTGATTCTCCGTTTGAGCAAATAAAACCTAGTCATCAGCGAATAATATAGTATCCAATGTTGTGGCACACAATTTAAAATCCTTATTTAAAATTGTCTTCAATTCGTATATAGCTGCGTCAATATATGTCTTGAAAAGAGCAGGGGACAGTGTCCAGCCCTTCCTCACTCTTTGATTTATGAGGTTCGACTTAGAACATCCACTATTTTCAGGTATAGACCATAATTTACTTCTAATTACTTAATCAAATGCTTCAACCCTTAGAAGCCGGAAGACTTATGCCACTATTGCACACAACTGCCTAACTCTTAACCAGGGATTCGTATGCCTGCATAATCGGGTAAATTCGCATTGGGTTCGTTAGCCGAGCATATGTCCGGCCAGCATATCGTGCCTAAGATCGCAGGTTCGCGTCCCGGCCACTGCAGTCAATTAAGCCTGTGGTAAAGGATGGGAGTGCCCATGTAAAGCAGTCGGTGTAATGGTACGCATGGAAGCTGACGGGTTTCAGTTGACTGCAGAGTCCACACCTGTGGAGTAACGGTTAACGCGTCTGGCCGCGAAACCAGGTGGCCCGGGTTCGATTCCCGGTCGGGGAAAGTTACCTGGTTGAGGTTTTTCCGGGGTTTCTCTCAACTGAATATGAACAAATGCTGGGTAACTTTTGGTGCTGGACTCCGGACTCATTTCACCGGCATTATGACCTTCATCTCATTCAGACGCTAAATAACCTAAGATGTTGATAAAACGTCGTAAAATAACCTACTAATAGTACATTATGCAACGAGCCTATAATGGTAGTAATTAAGACGCGAGTATGTTTATGAAACGAGCGCAAGCTCATTTCATAATTTTCATACGAGCGTCTTAATTACCATTATAGTCAAGTTTCATACGACTTTTTATGCTCCACCATATTTCTAACTTGAAATTATTAATAAGTATTCATGTTATTCTTATCTGACTGAGGAGCGGTACTGACCTTGTGCAATACCTCGTAAATTGTGAGATGTGCGCAGACGCGAAACTATTGATTTTTTTCCGAGAAACAAATGTCTCGCGCTAGTTGTCTTTCGATTGCATATCCGAGAATAATCGATACTTGCGCTTTCTTATTGCTATAATGGTATTTTCTGATTGGTGGAACACCTGAACTTTAATGAATAGGTGTACTTTAATGAGGTCTATTAAAGGGCTGCTACCAGGTGTATAATTACTACATTTCGGCATGGTCGAGCATAGAATAAATAAAAAAATTGACTGCAGATGAAATGATTTTGCTCCTTCTTTAAGAAAAAAAAAATTACAAAAAAAAATGTATTGTTTTAATCAAGTCCAATGTCCTTAATGTTATATAGAATTAAAGAATATCAAAGTATTTTATATATAACATATAAACTATAACATATTATATCACGTCATGACCATAATACCATATGGCCACTATAATGGACGCACGGATCCTAAGCGTTAATAAAATCAATAAATTAAATGTGAGTTTCAAAATTGAACTCTCTTCTTTTTTCAATAATTTGTTACATTTTTCTTAACATTTATCTACTCAAATAAAGACCACGTAAAACAGATGGTTTGAACACGTCCTGAGAATGAATGATCAATTACATCAAAGGCTTACTATTGAATACACGTTTTATGGAAGAAGACTACAAGGGCTATTCCATATGAAATCGATCAGTAAAAAACCTCGCACTTTTTAATACTCTAATTTTTTCCCTATTTATACAAGGTGCTGAGGAGAGTGCATTTTCAAAAATATACTATCGAAAGTCAAACGGTTTTCGTATTGTTGAGCGACAAATTTAGCGTATTTTATAAAAACAAGCGTCTTTCAGCGCTCAGAACTCTGGAACCGTTTACTGCAGAACATTGAACGGGAGCTCATTTTGAAGCTGACATTTGGTAGGTTATGTTAAGAAGTAATCTTATTTTTATTTTATACAGAGAGACAGATAATCTGATTTTACTTATTTTTAGGCTTTTTGCCCATTTGTAAAAATGTAAAAAATGTTGAGAAAAAAACCTTGCATTATTAAGAGGGATTCGGCATTGTTTGCTTAGTGGCTCGGCAATAAGTTTCGAGGGTATTAAATAGATTATTTTCACACGCCTGGACTTGAACGGCGCAGTACCGCACGAACTGGCCGAGAGATGAAGATAAGCGAGCATTGGGCGTCATTTTACTCCTGTGTTTATGAAAACTTGTGATAAAGCTAGTCCAGCTATGCGCTACTAAACGAAACATCACGTGTTTATGTCTTCTGGCCTTGCTTGCCTAGGCTAGCTCCCGCCTCACAGTCAGCTGGTTAGTTCACGCGCGTACTATTTATTTTCTTTATTTGATATTTTCAATACTTTCTTATCAACGGTGCACCAGTAAAAAAATATGTGTTTATTTGTACTTTCAATACGGAATCTAACCATATATTTTAAACATATTTTTTCGTGGGTAAAGACGTCTTAATGAAGAAAAATCTAAATTTCTCCATTTCCATAAAAAGTAAGAAAAACTGTTTACATGTCAATATAAACTTTAAATTTTCAGCATAAAAATAAACCATGATTTTGATCACTGGGTGAAAGGGTTTCGGAGCCACAACAGTTTAAAGTTGCTAATTTTATGAAAATGCGATAAATTTAAATATTTTTAATTTAATCACTATGAAGTTCTGATGCCTCAAACTTTGCACAAAGCATTGTATGACAGTTGTCAACGGACAGAAAAAGTTTCATTGTATTGAAAAATTGCAAGGTCAATTTTCTCTATATTTCGGTCGATTTGAGATGGAATAGCCCACAAACAGTTGATTAAAACACTGTGAAGACGGAACAAGTAGGCTATTTTTCGTAATCTTACAGTGAAGAAGAAGAGGAAGAAGAAGAAGAAGAAGTAGAAGAAGAAGTTGGTACCAACTATTACTCAGAAGTCGCAATCCCCAGACTGACATCGATCCCCGAATGCAACAGTCCAGTCTGGAGAGCCCCCACAACGCGAACTTTGTCTCTATTCCTCGCGATGTTTGTTTGTTTTTCTCCTATTAGCACATGGCGCGCCGGATGACGGCTTAAGGACGTCTTCATGAATGGCAATAGTGTTCACCTACCTCACAACATGTCTAGACTGGGGTTAATCATAGTTGATCCCCATGGAAGAATCGACGTTGTCTTGTCTTTCAATTAGAGCTCCTGGTGATATCATACTTGTATTCGGAAACTGTATATTTACGAAAAAAGTTAATGTAATTTACATTCTTGCAGGGGGACATTTACGGGCAGACGGTACAGACATCCAGTGTTCAAATTGATAATATAGGTACAGTCGACATATTTCAGAACTAAACTTTAGGATTACCCATGTCTAATCTGAAAAAGAAAAGAGATTGAGACAGAGAGAAATGAGCTTGGATTCCCAAGGTAACGTTGAATAATATCATGTAAAATGTATTTAAAGGGAGTTACCCAGAGATAAGTCTGTTCAAACCTAAATCCAAGGCAAATCTCCTCGTCTATAGGCGAAAAATATCAAGGCTTTTAGCCTTCAGACAAGCCTCCAGACTTCTGCGATTGCTTGAACTTTTCTGACTGCTGCGCTCTTCAAATTAAGGGGTTAGGTACTGCTCACACCAATAAAATTTTTGGAAATATTCAACATTTTTTCCCTCCATTACTGTACAATAATGAAAACTGGTAGGCTATATGTAAAACACTGTCTTCCTGCTATATTAAAAAAATATTTTTACAATTTAAAAAATTATTCATATATATATATTTTTTTTTTACAAATTCAAAATGGTTGCAGTTCACTGTGCAGTGATGAAGCGTTTGCCTCATAATTCATAAACTTATCAACTTTTTCATGTTCTCTCTCTTTTATTTAATTACTGAAACTCATTACAATATCATACTCTTTCAACTACATTCATTAATAAATAATTTTTTTTTTCTTATTTTGTGTTAGGAGAAAGTATTGATACTTGACCATTTTTAAAAGCATTTATATTTTATCAGACAATCAATCAAAGCTAGAGAAGTGATCTTGCATCATATTGTAGATATTACATGCATAAATACACACAAAAAATTTCATCACAGAATGTTGGAGTTTTTGAGTGATGTGGGAAATGCTTCATCACTACACAGTGAAATGAATTTTGAAAAAAAAAAAAAAAAAAAAAAACTGTAAATAATTTTTTTAAATTGTAAAAATATTTTTTCATATAGCAGAAAGACAGTGTTTTACACATACCAATTTTCATTGTTGTAAAAGATATAGTAATGGAGGAAAAAAAAAAGTTGAATATTTCCAAAATTTTACTGCTGTAAGCTGTACCTAACTTCTCAAGCGGCAGAAAAAGTAAACTTAGAAACAAACGATACTGCAAACATCTCGTCTAGATTTCATTGTTTCGTTTTGTAGTTCTCTGCGGCGAAATAGGATTTAAGGAACTATTCTCATTATTTATTTCTGTTAGAATTTATAGAATTGTATGAATTAATCTTTTACATACTTATGGAAAATCAGAAATTAATAATATTCCAATACAACGCTGTTTGTATGTGAGCTGTGAACGATTATAAGTTATAACAAAGATACTACAGATTTACTATTTCAGAATCTCGCTAAGGAATCGCAAACAAATGAACGCAGAACTATGGACGAATACTGTTTCTTGAGTGATCGCATTTCTCCATGTGAAATAATTGACTTAAGGTACTCAATTTTTAACTTTCCTTAAACATTTTTACTTATTTTTATGTCATCTATAAGCTTGAACTTTTTATGATTATTAGAGGAGAAAAATTCGCTCCGGCGCCGGAGATCGAACCCGGATCCTGATTCTACGTACCAAGTGCTCTAACCACTGAGCTACGCCGAAGTTCAATTCACAGCACCGGAACTTGGACATCACAGCGAACTACGTAAAATTCTTATTTTGCTTCACAATGTGGAGGAAGAAAAGTTTATTTATCCATATTTAATAATAACGAATTTGAATTACATAGGTCAGCGGTGGCGAAAATGTAATCGTGCGCTGAGCCACTGTGTAACCTGCAAAGTGCATAGCACCTATGCAGGGAGGCGAACACCCCAAGGGAAGTGAAGCAACTGTCTGACTTATTAACGGATTTTCATTTTCCTTACGTCAAGCGCTTAAATATAATTTTATACAGTACAAGGCTACAAACTAATGTTTAGTACATGTAACGAAGAAAGAAATGAACAATAAATTAACAATATCACAACCTAAAATTAACTGTCTTCAGAATGTCTCTGCGACAAAGTTTCGAAATCAGAAATTATGTCACTTACTGCCAGTCGTAGTTGATCACGAAGGTATTTGTCTGTCAGTCGTAATCTAAATTTGGTTTTTACTATTTCAATTGTTGAAAATAATTTTTCTCAAACGTAAGTTGTAGCGAGCATGGCTTCAACAGAGCAAGCGAAAGAACGAAGCTTCGGATATTTATTTTTTGGCAAAGATTTGAAAGTTCAACATTTGTCAAGTCCTTACATCTAGCGTTCATTTGACATCACATAGTAAATCAGTGAGTTCAAATTGAAGAGCTAACCGCATTATTCGCACATCTGCTGAAAAAGGGTCGACGTACAGAGATGATGATGATGATGATGATGATGATGATGATAACAACAACAATAACACTTAACCTTTTAATGTTTCATCAGTAACATGTAGTATAATGCCGTTTTATGTTATACAACCGTTTTCCTCGTAATACTTGTGAAGAAATCATGCATTTAATATTCTCATCATATTGACAGCAAAAAAAGGCGTCCTCCCATCCTACTTGGAACTTTCGTGCATGGTTTCGAGTGAGACATATGCCACTCGCAGGTCAGAGACAAATACAAATGGAACGGAGTTTGACCAGTGAGTGAGAGGGTGGGGGTTGGCAGAGATTAGAAACAAGCGAAATGCACAGCTATCACTGCGAGCCACACTGTCTCGCGAGTCACGTTCTCGCCACGGCTGACATAGGTGAAAAACTAAGAGTCCGGGCCCTACTTATCACAAATCTTTCTACGATACGACACAACATGTACACCCCTGCAAGGGATTATCTTGACTTTGGAGAGCGGAAAGACTCTGAACCTCGTTGAAGGTGGAATGACCACGCGCCCGTTCACACCTCGTATTAATATCAAGAGTGGAATATATTTGCGTCTCAGACCGTGCTTCGCGTCTTACTTGTACCCACTTGCATCATTCGGAACGATCTCGGCGGTCGACGGACAGACCACACGCCTGTGAAGGTTCCCCTACCGGCTGTGTAGGAAGTTTGGTGTCTACCATAGAGTCGGCTACAATCTGTTGAAGCTATCAAGATAGTAGAGGGGTAAGGACCCGGTTCTTGATGCGAGCTTGCGCTCGGGCGTAGGTTCGAATCTGGCTTGGACCGATTGTCCGTTTTTATCGAGATTTTCCCAAACTGTAAAGCGAATGTTAGGTAATCCCATGGAGAATTCTGGAATTAACGGCGCCAAACACCGCTAGAAACACGCGTAGGCTAGTTAATACAGTAGTAACGTTGGGTTACTATTGTATAAAAAGATCTGATCACTCAGGGTAACATGGGGTCTTATTGCGAGATTTTATATCTGATTTCTACACACACAAGGCTGTGCACCTATAATAATAATAATAATAATAATAATAATAATAATAATAATAATAATAATAATAATAATAATCCGGGGCGCTGCAGACCGTGAAGGGCCTAGGCCTCACACCCACATGCCGAAACAGAGGTGGACGATTATCCAACCAGAATGGAGGTATCGTGTGGTTAGCACGATGATCCCCCCCAGACGTTATAGCTGGCATTCGCAACCGGATTTCGCTACCTATCGTAGCTCCCCAAGTGCATCACGATGCTGGGTGGGCACCGGTCCCATACACTGGCTGAAAATTCATGAGAAAATTTCTTCCCCCATGAGGACTCGAACCAGCGCGCATTCCGTAACGCGAATCCTAGGCAGGATGCCTTAGACCACGACTCCACGGCGCGGGACACCTATTATAGTAGCCTAATTTTTACGTGAAATGTCTGTACTTGATCTACAAGGAGAGAAAAATTGTAATGGTTTGACATGAAATGTTTTTCTGTAAACTTTTTACGTCACTCGTACTATGGAAACAAGTGTAAGAAAGATTCGTGTCTTGTAATTTTTCAAGTGGCCCGTCTCGCTCAATTCTCTATTTAATGTATCTCGAGGTTAAAATTCCCCTTGTTCTCCTTGTATTCCCCTTTTTCCATTAGTATCCCCTTTCTCTTCTTCCTTTCTTCGTCTTCTCCTTGTCTTCATCTTTTTATCCTCGTATTCATCTTGTTCTCCTTATATTCCCATTTTCATCTTTGTATTCTCTTGTTCTTCTTTTTATTCTCTACATTTATCCTTGTATTCCCCTGCTCCTAGTATTCCTCTGGCCCTTGTCTTTTTCTACTTCTCCTCGTGTTCCTCTATTTCTCTTGTTCTCCTAGTATTCCTCTTGTTCTGTTAATGTTCCCTATTTCTTCTTGTATTCTCCTTGTTATCCTTATATTCTCCTTGCTCTCCTAGTATTCTTGTTGAAATGGTGATAATGAAAAAATCCTCATGTTCATAGCTTTACACAAGACTATGGTCTCTTATCACAATGCAGGAACCTGCATAAACGACAGTTCTTATATTTCCCACATCCTACTTGCCTTCTTTTTGTTTATTCTTTCATTCATTCATTCATTCATTCATTCATTCATTCATTCATTTATTCATTCATTTATTATCTTCCATAGATCTTACATGAGCAATGAAGCTTTAAGATGTGGAACAAGTCAAAATTTTACAATATTACAATTACATTTTTACAAATTTTTACAATAATTTACCATTTTTACAGTTTCACAATGTAGTAATTTTCTACAATGATGAGGTGAGGTCCGAGGATTCGCCAAAAGATTACCTGGCATTTGCCTTTTGGTTGGGGAAAACCTCTGAAAAACCCAACCAGGTAATCAAATCAAAGGAGTGAAATGAAGTGATGCCGAGGACATCTTGTGTTCCCTTTGTAGCTGGAAGGAAATGTTTAATTTTTTCGTTATGGTCATTTCCCAAGTTACTTCCCATAACAGATCAGGAGAAAGATTAGTTCTAAGTCAAAGCTGGAGAGTGGCGATGTAATGATCTAGGGAATCCTTGGCTTTGTCCATCAGAAATACGACTTAGCCGTCACAGGGATTCGAACCTGAGTCATCATAAGCCAATACCCTGCCAACAAGGCTTACAACGTTTCGAATCAGCTTACTATGAGCTTAGAGGAAGTGGCGGATCAGTTTGCCTTGTCTAGTTTGATTGACACTGATATGAAATAGCTGCAGTTATCTGACTCAGCGATCGACGCGAAATGGTGATGCGGGTGGCCGGCCGGCCAGGGTCGGCGTGAAGGTTATGGCTCCCGCATGGCGCGCCAGCTGGTGAGCATCCGGGTACCCAGATGTAACCATAGCAACCTGCGCTGCAACCCGACACTTAACGTGCAAGAACTGGGTCGTGAGAGAGATCCAAGAGCTGGCTGCTTGCATTGTCTCTGGTGACACATAAGACCAAGAGTTTCATGAAACATTATCGAGACGATCGAATTTCAGTACAGGGTGCAGCAATTTAAAACGCGGCAAAAATGTTTACGATGTAATAAAAGTTTAATGAGGAACCCTGACGGTACAGTGGAAGGTGTCGGGTTCAAGCACAGGCAAGATTTTTCATGTCTTCATAACCTCCAGTATGGCTCGTAGAAATCAACACATCGAAACCTCTCTTAACCCTTTGCAGCACAGTGGTTGTTCAGGAGAACCACCGTTTTCTTTCTTTCTAAATTTTATGGCACGGATATTCCACCAAGGAATCACCTCTTGAGTATACATAAAGGTGCCATCTGTGTTTTGAAATTGTGTGCAGAGTTAAAATTGAAAAAAATCATCGAAGCTTTGATATGGTCCATGATATGAAAAAAATAAGAAAATTAATTTGTCCTGCAAAGGGTTAAGGGGATACTCTACTAAAAATGACAACCAAGTTTTTAGTGGAATATCTCAATTTTTAAGTTTTTTTTTTTTTTTTTTTTTTGCAAGCCATAGATAAAGATTTCAACATTTCTATGCACATACATCTTGATTACACAACTTTAACACTGTATCACTTCGCAATATGTATGATAAGAACTTTCTTGTGTTAAATTTTAACGTACCTTGTTAACATGTTTCGACCTATTTTCGGTCATCTTCGGAACTGGTCGTTGTTGGGCTTGGCGCCTCTTGTTTCATGTGTGGGTGCGTTCGTAGTGTAGAGTCAAAGAGTGTATGTGTTTTGAAATGGAGTTGTGTGTTGAGAATATCCTTGGGATGTGTTTTCGTGTGTCTGTATATTTCATATTGTTCTAGTGTGTTGAGTTTCTGGCTTTTTGGTTGGATGTGCAGTATTTCCATATCTGTGTTCATGTCTCTATAGGTGTGGTTGGCATTTGTGATGTGTTCTGCATATGTGGAGGTGTTTTGTAATGTTGTTATGGCTGTAATGTGTTCTTTTTAACGTGTTTGAAATGATCTGCCTGTCTGTCCTATGTAGAAGTTGTTTCAAGTGTTACATTTGAGTTTGTATACGCCTGTGTGGTTGTATTTGTTTGTTTGTGTTGTTTGTGTGTTGAGATGTTTTTGTAGAGTGTTATTTGTTCTGTATGCGATGTTGTAGTTTAATTTCTTGAATATGGTTGCAATTTTATGTGTGTTTTTGTTTTCGTATATTAGTGTGATGTATTTTTTGTGTTCTTGTGTTTGTGTTGTATTCTTCTGTGTTTTGTGGTTTTGTTTTGTCTTGCATATTATGTTGTCTATTATGTTAGGGTTGTATCCGTTTTCTTGTGCTATGTATTTGATTGTGTTTAGCTCTTCGTTGTAATCCTGTTGGTTCATTGGTATGTTGAGTAGTCTGTGTACCATTGTTCGGAATGCAGCTTGTTTGTGTTGTGTGGGGTGGTTGGATGTGTTGTGTATGTGTGTTGTTGTTGTTGGTTTTCTGTATACTTTGAATGTGTGTTTGTTGTCTACTTTTGTTATTGTGCATTCATTTTATGAAATATCTCATTTATTCACATTGATTTTTTTTTGAAAATTTAAAAATGTTATTTTCCTATATTTCATGAAAAAAATTAATAAAATAAACTAGCAGCATATCTCACAAAATAAATACATAGAAACATGCAGCTGCCTCATGGATACTTGCAATACAAATTTAATCTAGAGTGATTAATATTTGGCATAAAAATTGTTGTTGAATTAAGAAAAATAATAATCCGCGGCGCCACAGCCCTTGAAGGGCCCATATCGACCAGCCGGCTGCTGGCCTCACGTTCACATGCCGAAGCAGAAGTGGACGATCATCCAATCAGAATGGCGGTATCGTGTGGTTAGCACGATGATCCCCCCAGCCGTTATAGCTGGCTTTCGCAACTTATCGTAGCATCACGATGCTGGGTGGGCACCGGTCCCATACACTGGTCGAAATTTCATGATAAAATTTCTTTCCCCATGAGGACTCGAACCAACGCGCATTCCGTAACGCGAGTCCTAGGTAGGATGCCTTAGACCACGACGCGGGATTAAGAAAAATAAACTTTATCGACAAAGTTCAGCTGTTGCCATAACGACAGTAACAATAACCCGCATTACAAAATGACCTTCAGCAATGTAAAGAAAGGTGTATTAATAATGATTACAGACCATCATTTAGCCGTGACCTTTGTGGCATGAATACACAATGTCGAATCGAAGCCCGACTCATTGACAAAAAGGGCTGTCACTTGTAAGTCATGAATTCAAGCCCAGCTGCTACGTGAGCAGGTTGGAAAATGTGTTTTATGGAAACTGTGTTAATTACAGCCTGGGAAATGGAATAGTACATTATGCAAGAGCCTATAAGGAAGGTAATTAAGAAGCGAGTATGGATATTTATGAAACGAGCGCAAGCGAGTTTCATAATTTTCATACGAGCTTCTTAATTACCATTATAGGCGAGTTTCATACGACTTTTTATGCTCGACCATATTTCTAACTTGATATTATTAATTTTCCTTGTATCTGACCTTGACCAATGTCCCGTATGTTGTGAGAAGTTGGCAGACGCGAAAGTATTGATTTTTTCCGAGGAACAGATGTTCACATTGACCTTACTAGGCCATAAGAACGTACAGAGATAACATTGAAATTAAATTAGACATTGAAAAACGAGATGACAAATTGAATTTATTTGAATATTATTTACAATTAACCCTAATTATTATAAAAACAGAACATAACCTTCTGCGACAGTATTGGATTTCCAGCCTCCGTGACTTTTCGCTAATTCTCTTTCGATTGCATATCCGAGAATATCGATACTTGCGGTTTTATAACGGTAGAAAGCTGACCTGTCATTGGCTGAACAGTTGTAACCTGAGTCGTCATTGGTTGAAAGACCTGACCTTTAATGAGTAGGTGTACTTTAATGACATGCATTAAAGGTCTCCTACCATGTGTATAATTACTACATTTCGGCATGGTCGAGCATAAACTCATTTACATACAAGAATTATATGCAGAATTTTATTCCTTTAACGTGTAACTTTTTTATCACACATTTATTTATGAAAAATAAATTACTTTAGGGGCTGAATTCTAATACTTTTGAACACATTTATATTTTTTTTTCTCAGATACTGTTTGATGTATGACTGTAAAACTTTTACGGTTTGTGGTAATCACCATTTCTGATAATTTAAATATAAAATTTGATCAAATAGACGCATATTATATGAAGTAAAAATAAGTATAATTTGTTCAGAAATGTTAACTTTTTATAATAAAAATGATACTTTTAAAATAAAGAACTAAATTACATTTATTTATAATTTTAGCTATAAGTTGTAGAATTTGTACTTAAAGTTCATACTAAAAATTTCATTAAGATACATCAAATAGTTCCTGTAAAAAATGTGCCTGTCTTTAATTGTATGATCATTAGTGGTACATAATAATAATAATAATAATAATAATAATAATAATAATAATAATAATAATAATAATAATAATAATAATAATAATACTTACAAATGGCTGTTAAGGAACCCAGAGGTTTATTGTCACCCTCACATAAGCCCGCCATCGGTTCCTATCCTGAGCAAGATTAATCCAGTCCCTAGCATCATATCCAATCTCCCTCAAGTCCATTTTAATATTATCCTCCCATCTACATCTCGGCCTCCCCCAAAGTATTTTTCCCTCAGGTCTTTTAATTAAGACTCTGTATGCATTTATGGATTCATTCATACGTGCTACATGTCCTGCCCATCTCAAACGTCTGAGATTTAATGTTCCTAATTATGTCAGGTGAAGAATACAATGCGTGAATTTCTGCGTTGTGTAACTTTCTCCTTTCTCCTGTAACTTCATCCCTCTTAGCCCCAAATATTTTCCTAAGCACCTTTATTCCTTTGCTGTGATCGCGTCAAAGAATCAATCCCGTTCCCGAGACTTATGTTGGGGTATCATAACAAGCTCTTTTTTACGGCGATGGGTTATTAGTGCTCTACCAATGTCGTAATATTTCAAACAAAACAAAAAATTTAGAATTCATTCCCTGACTTTTTCCTTCATAAATAAACCTGTTAAACAATATAAAGATTTAAAATTTAATTTACAGGCTCTGTTGAAGCCATGTTTCAGCCCTAATTATATTTAATCCATGTTAAATAAAATAGTGTTTAATATTCTTTACTCCTGAAGACTCCAAATACTCTATGTTAAATTCTATATTCAATTGTATAGTGAACTCATAGTGACCGTAACAGTTGCTAGAGCGTCTATAAAGAAGCACTGCTAATAGTGTACTAAAATCTGATGGACCTCAGAGAACAGTGGACACATTTGTGAAGATAATCTTTTGGTCTGTCTACGTGACGGAAGAGTGTTAACGGACACATCGCAGAGAAAGCTGCTCTTGTGGAGCACAAAGGCCTTCTCACAGTCCGTCCACACAGAAAGGCTTCACAGACGTGAAAACATCGCCCCCAGGCAAATTAACGCCACACGTGCCTTCCGAAACTCGGGGCTTCATATCAGCAACACACCAGCGTAGTGTTTAGTATCACGCTCTGGCCGTCTATAGATAAAGGTATTCCCTAATAGTATCCTGCAATGTTCGAACATGAGAGAGGCAACCAAGACATCAAAAACTTCATCTTATTTTATATGAAAAATTAATCGCAAGATCTATGTTAAAATATCTATCTATCTATCTATCTATCTATCTATCTATCTATCTATCTATCTATCTATCTATCTATCTATCTATCTATCTATCTATCTATCTATCTATCTATCTATCTATCTATCTATCTATCTATCTATCTGTCTATCTATCTGTCTGTCTATCTATCTGTCTATCTATCTATCTGTCTGTCTGTCTGTCTGTCTGTCTGTCTGCCTGCCTGCCTGCCTGCCTGCCTGCCTGCCTGCCTGCCTGCCTGCCTGCCTGCCTGCCTGTCTGCCTACCTCCGTACCTACCTGCCTACCTACCTACCTACCTATCCTATCTATCTATCTATCTATCTATCTATCTATCTATCTATCTATCTATCTATCTATCTATCTATCTATCTATCTATCTATCTATCTATCTATCTATCTATCTATCTCTATCTATCTATCTATCTATCTATCTATCTATCTATCTATCTATCTAATCTATCTATCTAATCTATCTATCTAATCTATCTATCTATCTATCTATCTATCTATCTATCTATCTATCTATCTATCTATCTATCTATCTATCTATCTATCTATCTATCTATCTATTATCTATCTATCTATTATTTTATCTATCTATCTATTTATCAATATCTTTGGTTATTTAGCGTCTGAATGGGATGAAGGTAATAATGGCGGTGAAATGAGTCTATCCAGCACCGAATCTAGTTATCCAAGCATTTGCTCATGTTAGGTTGAGGGAAAACCCTATCTAAAAAATCTCAACCAGGTAACTTGTCCCGACCTAATCGAACTATCCACCTGGTTTCGCATATCTATCTATCTATCTATCTATCTATCTATCTATCTATCTATCTATCTATCTATCTATCTATCTATCTATCTATCTATCTATCTATCTATCTATCTATCTATCTATCTATCTATCTATCTATCTATCTATTTACGTATTCACTTATTTATTTACTTATCTATTTTTATTTACATATTTAAAGATGTGCTATTTGTTTATTTATTTATTTATTTACTTATCTATATATTTAATTCTTTATTTATTTACTTACTTATCTACTCATTTAGTTACCAATTTATTTATTTACTTAGTTAAGTATTTATTTATTCATTCATTTATTATTTATTCATATAAAATTGCTTTATGTATGTATATGCGTATTGATGTGTAAGTATTTATGTATTTATTTACTTATTCACGCATTTATTTATTTTAGGTGAAGAACGTCATAACATCTTGGAAAACATCTCCTATTGTAGGTGAGTTGCAGCCATTCAAATGGACATTTATTACAAATACAGTAGTTATTTTCATAATTGCTAAATAACATGGAGTAGTAACATTTTTTGTACCGTTATTCTAAGTACATGAAATTTACATTTAATGCTATGGAGTATTACAAAAAATACGTTGACGGAAAATTTGATTGTGTACTAAAGACGAAGACGTCTACGTTATAACTTCAGAAGGTAAAGTCAATGTTATTAAGAAACTAATCGTTTTAAGATTGGACGTCTCATTCCACAAATAGATATATTCTATCAGTTTGATCTACTCTGTGTTAGAAATAATTATAGATCTATTTACTGGACAGTCAGTCTTTCAACATCTGTACCATTATTTCGTATCCAAGCACATAGTATGCCTACTTGGACAATTTGTATGGATTAATTTGCAGTATTTGCAAAAATTTGCAAATAATTCAAGCTTTTATTCTCCTAAATATTGTTAAACCTTATGATTATATGGAACATAATATCTTTAAAGAAATTGATGCAAAATATATATATATATATATATATATATATATCAGAGTCTTAGAAAAAAAAGTCATAATATATCACATGGACGGAAAAACTTCTTATTTGTATACATAAAAAATAATGCTAATTAGTTTCCTTTGAAATCTAATTCTTCCACAGAATTATCTGTCCTTTTTTAGCCTTTTTTCTACATTTGTCATATTCTTGAACGTAAGTTAACATATTGCATACTTGAAAATGTAAAGACAACGTGTTATTTTGTCAAATATAATGACTTTTCTAGAAATTGGTTGAATTCCTCTGAATGCCATTTTTTTGTGATCTCTAAGAATAAACATCGTAGTATATATTTTAGTAATGCTATTTATTTATTTATTTATGCTGATGATCTAGTCCTGCTAGAATAAAACGAAAAGCTTTCAACTACAATGTCAAACTACTAATAAACAATGTGTATTAAATTATTGATGAAGTTCTGACATTATTTTTTTTAAGGAAATGGTGCCAGACAAAAATGTAATAAATTTTCACTGCAGTGTTTAATTATTGTTAAGTAAAAGAAAATAATCCTAGTTACTTATTTTGGGTACCAATCAACTCAGCAGGGTCTGTTTTATGATTAATGAAATTTTTGTTTGTCCAAATGCTATTGTCCTGAAAAAAGTTCAATTTCTTTTGAAGTAAGATATAACATATGGAACAGCAGACAATCGCTACCAAATGTCCTTAATTAAAGGTCGTGGAATCTATTACAAAATAAATAAATAATAAATAAATATATAAATAAAAGTATACACACATATACAATATATATAGCGCATGTTACCAATGTTTATGTCTGTCTATTTGTCTATGACCATATATTTGCTAATAGGCCAAAATAAAACAATAACAGGCTGTATGAAGTTGCCTGACCGTTTAAGATTCACGTGATCTTGTAAGGTTCGCTTGTGGTCCGTGTTAATCGGAAAGACACAGAAATAAACAGACGAGGTTCTCTCAGACAGCCGCGCCTTGTTCCCTTGACAACGCGCCATGGTCAAGTCTTGCGTAAGGCGGTTTGCATGTCCTTCGGGCTCAGGGGCTCGTGCATACAGCTGTTAGAGACCCTAGTTCGAACTGTGCGCGAGACATTATATTGTAGCGCTACAGCCCATGAAGGGCCAAGACTAACCAGGCGGCTGCTGGACTCACGTCCACATGCCGAAGCAGAGATGGACGATCATCCAACCAGAATGGAGGTATCCTGTGCTTAGGACGATGATCCCTCCAGCCGTTATAGCTGGTTTGCGAAACCAGATTTTTGCTACCTATCGTAGCTCCTCAAGTGCATCACGATGCTGGGTGGGCACCGGTCCCATACACTGGCCGAAATTTCATGAGAAAATTTCTTCCCCCTTGAGGACTCGAACCAACGCGCATTCCGTAACGCGAGTCCTAGGCAGGAAGCTTTAGACCACGACGCCACGGCGCGGGACTGGTAATGAGAGTACTGAACCTTAATATATATTTTTCTAAGCTATTTCATTTGTTCGTCACAGTGCTGACAATTTTACAGGTTTGTGGTCTTACTAATAAACAGTATATAATTTTTAGACAAGCCTTATGCAGAGTTGGGATAAAAATGTTACTAATAAACCATGCATAAGCGTGTAACTATGCATAGGAAATGCTTAGCAGTAGTTATACACAAGAAACTCCCTGTTTAAGCGTTGTATATAGAGAAAAATATGGCCGCCTCTCTAACTGCTGTTCGTATCGATTGCCATTTTATGATGATGGTTGCCTTGTAACCACAGAACAATAAATCAAAGAGTAGATCAAAATATAGCTTAGTAATCGATCAGGACCAGTTATACTATCGGTACTTAGCGCGGCACACTAGCGCACACTATCGGATGCAATAAAGAATCTCGGTTATTCTGTTACCTTTCGTAATAAAATAATGACGAAACTTTGACGTAGTTCTGTAACAGTCGTAGCTTATACACGACGTATCTAGTGATAATTCAGGAATTTACACACGATTTATAAACAAGCTATTCACTGTATAAATACTCGTATAAGAGTTTTTATTAGTAAACCCGTTTTAAAGTATCGTATAAATGATTTCAGTGCTTTGGATATAATTTATTTGTAGTTCAAGATCCAATTTTTCTGAGTATCTCTTTTGAGATTTTGTTAACAATTTCTCTTGTTGTAACTAGAAAGATGATACGCACATACTCAAGACTATGGATGCCATTTAATTAAGAGAGGAATGTGGTTCGTGCCTGAACCACGGACTTGCTCAACACAAATGCCAAACTCAGGATTTAGTTGGATTTAAACCGGACTCGCTAGTACTGAGCTGCCGTGGTGCTATTATTATTATTATTATTATTATTATTATTATTATTATTATTATTATTATTATTATTATTACAGTATTGTGTCCTTTTCGAGGCATGATGTTTCCATGGGAACACGTTGTCGCCCGGGCAACTGTGTGCATGAGGTTTAACGTGCAACCCCTAGCGAGGGGTGGTTCACGAAGCCGCCGGTCTATAGGGGCTGCATTTATGCGGTTCGCACTAATTTCTATCGGTTGGTAGTGTTCCCAGTCAGAGTTGACCAGCGCGTCTGTTTTAGAATGCGGCAGAGGGCAGTCCCATGAGGGGACACGAATGCGTGGACTGCCCACATAGACACGTGCGTCGATCTATGGAATTGGTTATCAACCGAATAGCGACTCGTGTGTGCATCAAGTTAGGCTAGTTTATGTTAACGTAGAATTAATATAACACAGAATACATGTGATGATGTGTTATGAGGGTGAAAAGAGATGTGATGGAATAAAATGAGATCTCAAGAGATATGAGGAAATAGGATGGGATGAAGAGAGTTGTGATGGAATGTATGAAGTTAGAGGAGATGTGATGGAATAGGATGAAATTAGAAGGTATTTGATGCCATAAAATGGGATAAAAGGAGATGTGATGTAATAGATTGATATTACAAGAAATGTGATGGAATGGATGAAGTTAGAGGAGATGTGATGGAATAGGATGAAATTAGAAGGTATTTGATGCCATAAAATGAGATAAAAGGAGATGTGATGTAATAGATTGATATTACAAGAAATGTGATGGAATGGATGAAGTTAGAGGAGATGTAATGGAATAGGATGAAATTAGAAGGTATTTGATGCCATAAAATGGGATAAAAGGAGATGTGATGTAATAGATTGATATTACAAGAAATGTGATGGAATGGATGAAGTTAGAGGAGATGTGATGGAATAGGATGAAATTAGGAGGTATTTGATGCCATAAAATGGGATAAAAGGAGATGTGATGTAATAGATTGATATTACAAGAAATGTGATGGAATGGATGAAGTTAGAGGAGATGTGATGGAATAGGATGAAATTAGAAAGTATTTGATGCCATAAAATGGGATAAAAGGAGATGTGATGTAATAGATTGATATTACAAGAAATGTGATGGAATGGATGAATAGAGAGATGTGATGGAATAGGATGAAATTAGAAGGTATTTGATGCCATAAAATGGGATGGAGATGTGATGTAATAGATTGATATTACAAGAAATGTGATGGAATGGATGAAGTTAGAGGAGATGTGATGGAATAGGATGAAATTAGAAGGTATTTGATGCCATAAAATGGGATAAAAGGAGATGTGATGTAATAGATTGATATTACAAGAAATGTGATGGAATGGATGAAGTTAGAGGAGATGTGATGGAATAGGATGAAATTAGAAAGTATTTGATGCCATAAAATGGGATAAAAGTAGATGTGATGTAATAGATTGATATTACAAGAAATGTGATGGAATGGATGGTTAGAGGAGATGTGATGGAATAGGATGAAATTAGAAGGTATTTGATGCCATAAAATGGGATAAAAGGAGATGTGATGTAATATATTGATATTACAAGAAATGTGATGGAATGGATGAAGTTAGAGGAGATGTGATGGAATAGGATGAAATTAGAAAGTATTTGATGCCATAAAATGGGATAAAAGGAGATGTGATGTAATAGATTGATATTACAAGAAATGTGATGGAATGGATGAAGTTAGAGGAGATGTGATGGAATAGGATGAAATTAGAAGGATATTTGATCCATAAAATGGGATAAAAAGGAGATGTGATGTAATAGATTGAAGAGATTAATGCATTTCGCGAAATGTCGTGGTCTATCCTGCCTAGGACTCGCGTGGAATAAACAAACCTCATGGGGAAGAAATTTTCTCATGAAATTTCGGCCAGTGTATGGGACCGGTGTTATACTTGGGGAGCTACGATAGGTAGCGAAATTTGGTTACCCAAACCAGCTATAACGGCTGGGGGGCTCGTGCTAACCACACGATACCTCCATTCTGGTTAGATGATCGTCCACCTCTGCTTCGACATGTGGCCGTGAGGCCAGGAGCCGGGTGGTCGGTCTTGGCCCTTCGTGAGCTGTAGCGCCACGGGTTATTTTATAATGAAATAAGTTTGCAATAAGAATTTGAAATGGAGTAGAATGCGGTTAGGAGAGATATGGAATAGGATGATACTGTATTAGAAGAGATGTGGTGGACTATGATACGATTAGGAGAGATATGGGATAGTATGATATTAGAGGAGATGTGGTGGAATAGGATGCGATTAGGAGATATAGTCTATGGAATACGATGATATTAGAAGAGATGTGGTGGAATAGGTTGCGATTAGGAGATATAGTCTATTGAATAGGATGATATTAGAAGAGATGTGGTGGAATAGGATGCGATTAGGAGATATAGTCTATGGAATAGGATGATATTAGAAGAAATGTGGTGGAATATGATGCGATTAGGAGATATAGTCTATGGAATAGGATGATATTAGAAGAGATGTGGTGGAATAGGATGCGATTAGGAGATATAGTCTATGGAATAGGATGATATTAGAAGATATGTGGTGGAATAGGATGCGATTAGGAGAGATATGGAATAAGATGATATTAGAAGAGATGTGGTGGAATATGATGCGATTAGGAGATATAGTCTATGGAATAGGATGATATTAGAAGAGAGGATGCGATTAGGAGATATAGTCTATGGAATAGCATGATATTAGAAGAGATGTGGTGAAATAGGATGCGATTAGGAGATATAGTCTATGGAATGGGATGATATTAGAAGAGATGTGGTGGAATATGATGCGGTTAGGAGATATAGTCTATTGAATAGGATGATATTAGAAGTGATGTGGTGGAATAGGATGCGATTAGGAGAGGTATGAAATAGGATGATATTAGAAGAGATGTTGTGGAATAGGATGCGATTAGGAGATATAGTCTATTGAATAGGATGATATTAGAAGTGATGTGCTGAAATAGGATGCGATTAGGAGAGATATGGAATAGGATGATTTTAGAAGAGATATGGTGGAATATGATGCGATTAGGAGAGATATGGGATAATATGATATTAGAAGAAATGTGGTGGAATAAGATACGATTAGGAGATATAGTCTATGGAATAGAATGATATTAGAAGATATGTGGTGGAATAGGATGCGATTAGGAGATATAGTCTATGGAATAGGATGATATTAGAAGATATGTGGTGGAATCGGATGCGATTAGGATATATAGTCTATGGAATAGGATGATATTAGAAGATATGTGGTGGAATAGGATGCGATTAGGAGATATAGTCTATGTAATAGGATGATATTAGAAGAGATGTGGTGGAATAGGATGCGATTAGGGAATATAGTCTATGGAGTAGGATGATATTAGAAGATATGTGGTGGAATAGGATGCGATTAGGAGATATAGTCTATGGAATAGGATGATATTAGAAGAGATGTGGTTTAATAGGATGCGATTAGGAGATATAGTCTATGGAATAGGATGATATTAGAAGAGATGTGGTGGAATAGGATGCGATTAGGAGATATAGTCTATGGAATAGGATGATATTAGAAGAGATGTGGTGGAATAGGATGCGATTAGGAGATATAGCCTATGGAATAGGGTGATATTAGAAGAAATGTGGTGGAATAGGATGCGATTAGGAGATATAGTCAATGGAACAGGATGGTATTAGAAGAGATGTGGTGGAATAGGATGCGATTAGGAGATATAGTCTATGGAATAGGGTGATTTAGAAGATATGTGGTGGAATAGGATGCGATTAGGAGAGATATGGAATAATATGATATTAGAAGAGATGTGGTGGAATAGGATGCGATTAGGAGATATAGTCTATGTAATATGATGATATTAGGAGAGATGTGGTGGAATAGGATGCGATTAGGAGATATAGTCAATGGAACAGGATGGTATTAGAAGAGATGTGGTGGAATAGGATGCGATTAGGAGATATAGTCTATGGAATAGGATGCTATTAGAAGAGATGTGGTGGAATATGATGCGAATAGGAGAGATATGGAATAATATGATATTAGAAGAGATGTGGTGGAATAGGATGCGATTAGGAGATATAGTCTATTGAATAGGATGGTATTAGAAGTGATGTGGTTGAATAGGATGCGATTAGAAGATATAGTCTATTGAATAGGATGATATTAGAAGTGATGTGGTGGAATAGGATGCGATTAGGAGAGATATGGAATAGGATGATATTAGAAGAGATGTGGTGGAATATGAAGCGATTAGGAGAGATATGGAATAGTATGATATTAGAAGAGATGTAGTGGAATAGGATGCGATTAGGAGAGATATGGAATAGGATGATATTAGAAGAGATGTGGTTGAATAGGGTGGGATGGAATATAGTGGAATTGCAAGAAATATGTAAAAATATTAAATTGAGAAAGTATGTGGTCAAATTAAGTACGATTTAGAACTATTATGCTGCATCAGATCCTGATCTAAATTTGTATGATTTACAATAGTAGAATTGAATCAGAATGATTGAAATAAGGTGCGATGTTAAGGAATAGAGCGAAATGAATTGATAAGTGATGAAGCGCATTGTGGTGAAATATGATGGGATAAAGTAAGACGGAATGTAATGGAATGAATTCAGATGACACGGAATATGAGGTGAGATTGAATGGAATAGGTAAAATAGTGTGAGATTGTAACAAAGTTACGCAATTCGAAAAGTCTCACCTATTTTCATGATACAGCTATAGGAACTAAGCCTGCAGAAGTTTGTTTCTGCACTCTTATGGCGCGGAAAGTACACAAACCTCGTTTGATGAAAGTTTTAACGAAAAGTGCGTCTTATTTGTGCGTGTTTTCCAATCTGCATCTCAGACCGGGAGTGTCTAAACCGGGAAGCTGATTAGTTTTAAAATTACAATACAATTGCAGTAGAATTGCCTGCATCTGGATTAATTACTGTATGTGTGTGTGTATCTGTGAGCAAAGCCCGGAGCAGGAAGTGGAAACAAAGCAAAAAAAAAAGGCATTATTTGTGGTTGGTAGGGTCGACGAACAGGCAGCGCAATTACGGCAGTGGTCCTGAGCTCCGTCCCCGGAATTGAATTTTTAATTGCCCCAATCAGCAACAGGGGATTCCCAATTGATTGTTGGTTTCGAATTTAAGTGGTGACAAAACAAATTCATAACTGCACCACGAGCGGGCGGAACTCACGCCTCAATTGCTTTTAATCTGAAATGAGACCGAGGGAGGTAGGGTTAGAGTAGGGGTGTACAAATATGCCAGATGGCGTGATAAGAGTAATATTGCATGCTCATGGAAAGTTACACAGATCACTTACAGTACGAAGTTAACCTGAGAGGGCGGGCTTGGAATTTGTGTACCAGTGAGAATGGTGGTGACGGAGAGACCCCTTGTACTTGTTCTTTCACGTTAAACAAAATATAGGCAGAGAGGCAGTTTTGTGGGGGAAATTCCGATATTTGTACACAAATACATATTTTCACATCTCTTGTACTGAAAAAAGTCACTTTCGGCAAGTTATATGTTCTCTGTCTGTCTACACAGAGTGCTTCAAAGTATCCATATTACCCATTTTTCTCGAAAATTACATAGCACTGGGTATACGCGAAAAAAATTCTTTATGCTCGACCATGCCGAAATGTAGTAATTATACATCTGGTAGCAATCCTTTAATGCATGTCATTAAAGTACACCTATTCATTAAAGTTCAGGTTTTCGATTATTCTCGGATATGCAATCGAAAGACAACTATCGAAACGCCACGAAGGCGGGAAATCCAATACTGTCGCAGAAGGTTATGTTCTGTCACTATAATAATTAGCGTTAATTGTAAATAATATTCAAATAAATTCAATTTGTCATCTCGTTTTTCAATGTCGAATTCAATTTCAAGGTTATATCAAGATTAATGTTTTCTAGATTATATCAAGGTCGTCGACATTCGTTTCCCGGAAAAAATCAATACTTTCGCATCTGCGCACATCTCACAATTTATGATGTAGGCTATTGCACTCACATAACAATAACATGAATACTTATGAATAATTTCGAGTTAGAAATATGGTCGAGCATAAAAAGTCATATGAAACTTGCCTATAATGGTAATTAAGACGCTCGTATGAAAATTATGAAACTCGCTTGCGCTCGTTTCATAAACATCCCCGCGTCTTAATTACTACCATTATAGGCTCGTTGCATAATGTACTATTATTTATTTACATTATTTACTTATTTATTTATTAGTTTATTTACTTATGTATTTATGCATTTATTTACTCGCTTATTTATTCACTTTCTTATTTATTCAGAAATAGGTTATGCCAATTCAACAACTCTCTTAGAAGAGTATAAATAATGAAGAGCTAAAAAAACATTATAATATAATACAAATTAAATATAACAAAATAAAATAAAATTGAAAATAAATGCTAGTTAATTAAGACTCTAAGAACATTAGGGCTAAGCATGAAATTAGTAAAAGAAATTGTGTAGCGGTACAAATTAATAATAAAAATAATACTGGGTGCCAAGTCTACATTCTGACCGCCCGTATCTCTAAGGGAGTAACCCTGGTACTAATTTCTGTTGGGTGGACAGTGAACTTCTGTGCCATAGTGCGACCGGAAATATTGGATAAAGAAAATCCATGGCTTCATCAGATATCGAAACAGCAGCCATCCGACTTGCAGAACAACGACTTAATCGCAACGCTACTGCGTCTCTCGAAATCATGTCACTGTTATTGATGCTAGATAGTCCAGCAGTTTATTAAGCGTTGTTAAATACAGAATAACATGAACTATAAAAAATTATACTATAAAGTGTGAGACTTTGGTCCGGATCTTGTTACTTTACACCTTGACATTGAAACCTACCCATTTTCCCTCTATTACTACACATGCTAGTGGATTATAGCGGTTTTGTAGTTGTCGCGTTAAATTTTCTTTTTCCAACTTTGTTTCGAATTTCAGTACTGATAAATACTACAACTGAGGGTTACTTTCTGATTGTTATGTTGACAGCAGCATTTACCTTGAAGAAGATGTGAGCGCTCATGAAACGAAAGTTACTAGTGAGTGTTATTTAAAATTTTAACATAATTCATAATTAATAGTGTTAATATTTTACTAATATACATACTAGGTTCAAAAAGTTCCCGGAATTTGCTAGCATCATAGAAACAACGTACCTTAAACACTATTCTACAGCATTCCCTTCAAAATAGTTGCCTTCCGCAACAACACACTTTTCCCAACGCGTGTAGAGTTCCTGGAAGCCATTTTGCGAAACCCGTCTTTGTGCTCTCGTCGCGTTTGCGATAACCTCTTCAGCAATGAATCTCCGTCCTTTCAGATGACTTTTCAGACGGGGAAACAAAGTAATCAGGTGGTGAGAGATCAGGAGAGTATGGTGGGTGATCCAAAGCAGTTATGTTGTGCCTGGCAAGAAAATTCTTTACAATAATTGCGCGATGAGCAGGTGCATTGTCATGCATGAGGAACCAGTTGTTTTCTACCCACTTTTCTGGACGTTTCCTTCTCACTGCGTCCCGGAGGCGACGGAGGATTTCTACGTACAATTCTTTGGTTACAGTACGACCTTCTGGAATGAACTCATGGTGGATGGGACCCTGAAGAAAACTTCCAACATAACTTTGTTTTAAGTGTGCTTAAATGCGACAGGCTCATGTCAGTAGATTTACTGCATGTAAAAGAACTCCTGCGGGACAAAATTCCGGCACATCCGGCGATGCTGATATAACCTCTGCAGTTGCGACCGTCGTTAAATAAAACATAACATTTAAAATAACTTTGCCTTTGGAAGTGTCCCTAGGAAATTTTTGCTTCCGAGGAGATGTTTTCGATTTCAACTCAGATGACTGTCGTTTAGGGACTGGGTCGTACAAGTAGCACCAGTTTCATTTTGTTTAAGAAATCACCATCTTCATCAGCCATACTGATCATATCCCCAGCAAAACACAGAACTTGATGTTTGTACTTTGCTCTGTGGACATAATTACAAAATGCGATGAACAAACAAAACACTATGATAAACAATTGCCTACAACTCAAAACCAATAACCGCCATTATCAACAAACTTTAAGGAAATGACATCATGAATGTTACCAACAAAACAAATGTATAATATCCCTTGTTATATATTAATACGAAAAATGGTAGTAAAATTCCGGGACTTTTTGAACCTAGTGGTATAACACAGTAATAATAAATAATCAGTAAACCACATTTTAAAGCGGTATTCGGTTTTTGATGTTCCATGTAGTCAAACAAAATACATTTTTAGGTTAGACCTCATGAATCGTAAATTGTGTAGTGAAACCAATGAATTTCGCGTTTCCCGACAAAATATATTTTGATATTAGTTCCATCAATTAATCAGTCATAAACAGATAAATAAATTGATGAATAAATAAATAAATACTATTTAGTATTATTGTTTTAGTACATAGTTGCATCGTGATTTTGCCTGATTTAGTGATATCTGATAACAGTTAGTAACACTGAAAAGACGACCATATTAGCTCTTTAAGAACTAATCTTACGTGAACCCCTCTATAAGTTATCTGTCGGAGAATGAAAACCCTTCCCTACGGCAAGAAGGTCGTCAAGGAGTTACGACGTAATACAAGTGTCACGTACTCGGTGCAGATACCCGATAGTCACGGCGTGGGGTTGTCTCGCTCCATGAAACCCGGACACTCGCCGCTAACGTCGAAATTTGGTCGTTAAGATTGTGTCGAATTGAATACGATAGTACGGGTTCGGGACGCTAGAGTGCGCTTAGATAAACGAGGAATTACTGTTATTAGCGCGGGTTGATAGGACGTCATATCTCCGCACTGACCAGCAGAGCTTGCAAACAAGGAGGTGCACCGTAAAGGGGACTCGAAGTGTGGCTAGCTCCTCCGGACCACGGCAGTTCTCAAAGTGACACGGGATTATATTTCTCATCCAATTTAACGCTGCGAAAGGTTTTCTTAGTTCTGCAGAAAGATATCACATATAGAGCAATTAATTAAATTATGTCATTCACAAAAAATTTGATTCTCGGTGATTTCTTTGCTTTCATATCTTCCTTTTCCTTATCCCTGCTTTCTTTTCTGTGTTCGTATTGCCTTTCCAATTGTTTCCGTTCTCCAGGGACGAATGCTAGTCACGAAAGTTAGGCGTGCTCTTTTATTCATAGGGGAAGATGAGAGGATATAGGCCTAATAATAAAATTCATAATTAATAAAAATATTCAGACCCACATAAATAATTTATTTTATAATTATGAAATCATTATGAGCCATGGATCATATTCGTTTATTAGATGTAGAAGTTCGATATAATATAACGCACATGGCCAACAAAACAGTTTATTTAGTTTTTTTCGACCCTGCCAACCAATGCATATTGTTGTATTGAGCTGCACTGAACGAGCGCATATATTCTCTTTGTCTGTCTTCTCTTGAGTAGTCCTTCGGGAAAATGGATTTAATAATAAGGTTTCAATAACACACAATTCCGAACTCATTGCAATACTTCAAATTAATGTTTAAGAATTAATAATACATGCAGCAGCTAACACATGCATTCCGCTCATACAATTACATTGCACTCGCAAATCACAGCACATTCCGCTGTCAATACTGATCTGTGTAACGTTAAATAGTCGTTGGTGTAGCTCTCGACCAGAGCTTCAAACAACACATAACAGAAGCATATGCGCCTAGAGGAAGGCACTTGCGCGCGCATCATATTCTCGCTATTTCTACGTCTTTCCTGTAGCTCCGAGAAACGAGCAAGCGTTGCGATACTTGCGGTTTGCAACCTGCGGATGGTAGTACGCCTATACAATATTCCAAAAATCAAAATAAATTTTAATGTACGTAATCCCATTTTAAGAAATACACATTCTACGAAATTATTGGGCTTGCGCAGCAAGCATAGCATGCCCTGAGAAATCGCCCCTGCCGTTCTCAGTACTCAATATTACATTCCCACTCACATACTACGTCCCTGTCTTCGTTTCTTCTCATCTTATCGTATTTTGATAAATTTTTGTAGTCTCCTTTTTTCCCACTTTATTTCCATCAGACTCTCTATTTCTCTCCATTTGTCTGCCTTTCTCCATCTATATACAGAGTGGAATTGAATGTCTCTTTCAAAATTTAGGAGGATGTAGGACGTGATATAGTGAAATAACCCAAAACGATACAAATGTAGAAAAATAGGGCACATGTACAGTAGAACGTCTCGTTTAGGCACAGTGAAAACTAAACAAAGTGCAGGTAACGTGTGTGGGGAGGACGAGTCCGTACGATAAACACGAGGGATGCACAAAGTTTTAGTTACAATATTTATGACGGAGCATTAATTGAAATTATATTTTCCAAAAACACACAAAGCAAAAGAACACAAATTGCATAACGTTAACATAAACACATTTTAACAAACAAGCAATTGTAAAGTTGAAATAATTCAATATAAGAAAATGAAGTTTTGCTACTTATATGATGTTGCTTTCAAGCAACATTTTTACGATCATGAATTTCATTCTCTGTATGACCAACATAATAGGTAGTGTACCTGAATAAATTGAACTTTGAGAAGGGATAATTATGTTTAGGAAACAGTGTTATCACTTCAGACCAATATACTCTAGTTTTATTAATTCGGCCACAGAAGACGATGATATTATGTTAGTCGTACAGAGAATGAAATTCATGACCTAAAAAAATGCTGCTTGAAAGTAACATCATATAAGTAGCAAAACTTGATTTATTGTATTGAATTACTTCAACGTTACAATTGCTTATTTGTTAAAATGTTATATGATAACGTTATTCAATTTCTGTTCTTTTGTTTTGTGTGTTTTTGGAAAATATTATTTCAATTAATGCTTAAACTGCCTCCGTGGTCTGTTGGTCAGCATGCTGGCTTCCAATCAGGAGGTCCCGGATTCGATTCCCGGTGAATTCTCAGTGAATGTTTCTTGAAGAAGAGGAATTCCCTGGGTGTCTAGAGTCTGGAAATTTGTATGAATGTAATTGTGAGTGTGCCGGGTTAATATTAATTAACCAATCATCACAAATATAAAAATACATCAGGACTGTCGCTGGGCAGTAACCTGAACACACGTTTCAGCGTCACATTGTTGACAAGTAACTCCATCTGTTAGCACAACCGTAAAGCATGTAATAGATGCTATAGAGTTACCAATGCTCCGCCATAAATGTTGTAACTAAAACCTTGTGTATCCCTCGTGTTTAATGTATGGCTCGTCCTTCCCCACACGTTACCTGCACTTTGTTTATGTTTTCACTGTGCCTAAACGAGACGCTCTACTGTAGCATACTTTTATATATAGAACCGACTAAATAAATTTAAAATTCCACTGATCGGTTGGCAAGATAACATGTTTTGCATTAAGAATTAGTACTACAATATTTTTTCTGAAGACAGGGCTAAAAGCTGACAACTAGAAGAAATAAAATCATATTATTATTTTACACATACTCCTTCCCTTCCAAAATATGGTATAGTAACAAACAAAACAAGTTTGATCATTGCGCATGCGCGCACGAAATGTTTCGCGGTGTGGTATTCTGTTCAGTGTTACCAACCGGACGGAATTTCTACCTACCGGACGGGAAAATAATGCCTTTGACGGGTGACGGATTTTCTGGCGGAAATTACGATTTGCATCACTGTTTGACTTTTTTAGGTGCACATTTTTAATTGTTTGGGGGATTTTACTTTTCTTTGAACAGCCCTGCCCGTGCCGTCATTTTTTTATTTCAATCAGTCCACACCTTTAAAGCGCGTCTGGCCGCGAAACCAGGTGGCCCAAAGTTCGATTCCCGTTCGGGGCAAGTACTTTTTTTTTCTTTTCCCTCAACCCAATATGAGCAAATGCTGGGTAACTTTCAGTGCTGGACCCCGGACTGCATTATCATCTTCATCTCAGTTAAATAATTTGTTGATAAAGCGTCGTAAAATAACAAAAAACTATTTAAATCAAGATTAATAAGTAAGCTGTGTTAAAATTTGTTTTTTATTTGTATATAGATATAGTGAATGGGTGTTATTATTTTTATTTAATTTTGACGGATTCTGACGGATTTCTAGGAGTTAGGCTGACTGACGCGGATACAAATTAGGTGCTAGAAACACTGATTCTGTTCAGTAGTGAAGGGACTATCAGACAGTGCAGTTGTGAATGTTTCTAATCTTCTGTAGTGCATCAAACTATAATATTTAAATAGTTCATTATGAACAGAAATCAAATGGACACCTGCTCTGATGTTCCTGTTGCAGAAAACATAACACCAACCCAGTCAATTTTGAATAGAACATCTAAGGCTCAACAGTCGTACAAAAACGATTGTAATTTCTTGCAGTTTTATGTTAACTAGCCTCTCTCAAAACAATGTTCGTTTTTTTTCCTTTATTAATTTGACATCACACAGAATAAAATGTACCTAATTTTTATAAATAATTGATTGAATGGCGAACTTACTCGTGTTAATTATGTGAGCATATGCGGCTTACAACTGTTTCGGTGCTACTTTACACCTTCCTCAGAGCCTTCTGTGTCTCGGCGTTATCTGAACTTCGCTTCATATTGTTCTAGTGTGTTGAGTTTTGGTTTTTGGGTTGTATGTGTAGGTTTCCATGTCAATATGAAATATAGAGACACACTAAAACACACCCTAATCAAATACTCAACACACGATCAATTTCAGAACACACACACTATTTGACTCAACTCTTCATCACACGAACGCACCCACACAACAGGCAGCAAGTAGCACAAAACAGCTGTAAGCCGCACATGCTTACATAACTAACAAGAGTAAGATCTCCATTCAATCAATTATTTATATTCAAGTATTAAAAGTAGTGTACGAAAGATTCAACATGGACTAATTTTTATGTTTTTCTTATTTTAATTTATCAGCCAAATAAGTATCTACGTAGAATATGTATTAAAGTTACATTATATTACTGAGAATTTTAACAAATGTATACCATATTTTGGTGCAGAGGAAGTATGAACCTACCGAAAAACGATGAAAACCAGAATTTAATTTTTTTTTGTCAAAATTAGATGTACAGACTCCCCTAAAAGCCAATAGTAAGTATGTATTTTAACGTATTAATAAATTTCCTAGACATCACCATAACAAAAGTTGACAACAAAAACACCTTCAAAATATACAGAAAACCAACCACCACCACCACACTCATACACAACACATCTAATCACCCCACACAACACAAACATGCTGCATTCAGGACAATGGTACACAGATTACTCAACATACTCATGAGCCAACAACACTACAATGAAGAAGTGAACACAATCAAATACATAGCACAAGAAAATGGTTACAACCCAAACATAATAGACAACATGATAAGGAAGACAAAACAAAAATTCAACACAAACACAAGAACACAAAAAATACATCACACTAACATACGAAAACAAAAAACACACACGATCGCATCCTCATTCAGAAAACAGAAATACAACATAGTATACATAACAGAAAACACACTACAAAGACATCTCAACACACAAACAACACAAACAAATAAATACAACCACACAGGCGTATACAAACTCACATACAATAGTTGCGACAGTTTCTACATTGGACAGACAGGCAGATCATTCCAAACTCGATACAAAGAACACATTAAAGCAATAACCAGAGGACACAATACATCTACATATGCCGAACACATAACTAATGCTAACCACACATACAATAACATAAGTACAGACATAGAAATCCTACACATACAACCCAAGAACCAAAAACTCATCACACTAGAACAATATGAAATATACAGACACATTAAAACACACCCCAATCAAATTCTCAACACACAGATCAATTTCAGAACACACACACTATTTGACACAACTCTTCATCACACGAACGCACCCACACAACAGGCAGCGGAGTTGAGATAGCGCCGAGATCTATAATTTTTTCGCTGTAAAAAAATCCTAATATAAACAATAGCGCGTGACTGAAGTGAGGCTTCATTGGCCGCTGTTTGGCGCCATAGATTCTCAGTACGTGTTCCCGCCTACTGTTGTACATTCTGTTTCATGTTAAACATTTCCCGTTACTCGTCAAGTAGGCCTAACCTCACTACTATGCATTCATTTGCTTAGGAAACATTTACTTTATAATTACTCTAATTAAAACTCTCATAACCTATTATATACATTTAAGTCTATTTGTTTTCTGTGCTTTTGAGAGGGTTTCTACTCTTATGTTTAATAACCACACACACGGAGGATGCAGAAGTCATACTTCAGTACCACGTGCTTACGTGAACAACTATGAGCTCAAGTGACGTCAGCTTGTTACTAGAACAGACTACCTCGGTATTATCTGTTTGTATTCATCCGCCTTCTAGTACATAACAAAATATAAAAGTAGCTTTTCTTTACATATCGTTTTACATATGAGTAAAGTTATATGTTTCATTGTATTTAACAATTAGAATTCAATTTTTTATTTTCAAATAATACAAGATGATAATTTCCAAAAACGGACTATATTCTCCTGCGTCATGTGAGTGTTTCGACTGGGAGCCAATCACGGGTATGACAGCCACGTGCTTGTGTTTACATTAGGATTTTTCTTACAGCGAAAACAGTATAGTAGGCTCTGAGGATGGCGTCGAATAGCATCGAAACAGCTGTAAGCCGCACATGCTTACACAATTAACTGGAATAAGATCGCCATTTAATCAATTATTTATGTATTTTAACGATAGCAAAAGAAATAAATTATAAACAGAAATGTAATTGGTAACATGATAACTGAAATGATTAATTGTAAAACGAGTAAAACGTATAATTGGAAAGCATGTGTCATCTTCATGTTGGCTGTCATACAATTTAGGAGGAACCTTCAGCCAATGCCCTGTACATACCTGGAGGGCAGGCCACTACAAGCAATAACAAGTGAGATAATGATTGCAAGGAAGAGCCTTGTCCATGCAGATAGCACTCGTCGCCACCCACCAATTAGATTTGTGCCTTATCCGCACCCCGCGTCATAAATCTCCCCCTCCGAGTCCTCCGAACCACCTGCTTCCTGCTTCCGTGTCGTAAATCACCGCTCACAGCCCCTTCTTCATTATCTGAAGTCGTTACAAATTTGATCACGAAATTGTAAACAAATCAGCTCGTTGTAACGCTAATTAATGATAAGGAGTTCGCCGCCCCTTGTTTAGGGTGTCACACACACCATCTTCCAACTTATAATAAAAAAAAACTACGTTATCAAATTAAAATTTTTTATTCCTCTGCGTTTTACGAGCTCCGTAGCAAGTGCTTTCATATTGAGCTAGACTTGAAATATTTACGATGTGAAAAGCGTAACGTTTTATATTACAATACGAGATTGGAAATATGTCAAACGAGGTCACTATGATAAAAAAAAATTTTTAATAAAAGTAATAATACTCCATTATTTTTATTAGTTTTGAACATGTTTTTTTATGGAGAGGCAGTTGTATTACTATTGGTTTCTTCCTACGAGAGGTGATTCGTTTATCTTTGTTTTATTAGTTTTCAACACGATAGGTTTTTGTTTATAACAGAAGAACAGCAAAACTAGGAGAAAAAAAAAACAATGTTAAAATGAGTTCAAACGAGGATTCAGATATTGAAAATGCTGCAAATTCAGCAATTAAATGTTTAGTGCCATGGAAATCTCGCATAAGATATTAATGTTTATGATAAATAAAATCAATTCCATTTCATTTAATGTGTGGTTCACATTACGCAACTATTTAGGTAATAGCAGTATATTACAATACGAGATTGGAAAGATGTCAAACGAGGCCAGAAAATTATTTTTTAATAAATGTAATTCTAGTTACTTTTATTACTTTCTAACATTTTTTTTTTTCATGGAAAGACGATTATATTATTATTAGTTTCTTCCTGCGACAGGCGATTCGTTTACTTTTTTTAAATTTTATTTTATTTTACTAATACTTGTAACATAAAATATAGTATATACAGATAAAATTTTAGCTCACCCTAAAAGAGTAGAACTCGTGCTCAGCGGCGGATTCGTGATTTTAAATTAAGAAGTATTAAATAAAATTTGTTGTGTATGACTTGAGGCTTTCCCGGCGTTTGATATACAATAACTCTTCTCGGGTTCTCAGCCAGGTGAGTTGGAGATTAGCTTCCAAGCTTTCTACTTCGTCCCTGAAGAAGATGGCAGAGCTAGCCGTCGAAAGCTTGGAAGCTAATCTCCAACTCACCTGACTGAGAACCCGAGAAGAGTTATTCTAAAATTTGTTGTTTATGTCTCAGCTTCTTCTTTATGCGGATGACGTAATATGCTAGGAGAAAATCCACAAACGATTAGGAAAAACACGGAAATTCTACTTGAAGCAAGTAAAGCGATAGGGTTGGAAGTAAATCCCGAAAAGACTAAGTATATAATCATGTCTCGTGACCAGAATATTGTACGAAATGGAAATATAAAAATTGGAGATTTATCCTTCGAAGAGGTGGAAAAATTTAAATATCTTGGAGCTACAGTAACAAATATAAATGACACTCAGGAGGAAATTAAACACAGAATAAATATGGGAAATGCCTGTTATTATTCGGTTGAGAAGTTTTGTCATCTAGTCTGCTGTCAAAAAATCTGAAAGTTAGAATTTATAAAACAGTTATATTACCGGTTGTTCTATATGGTTGTGAAGCTTGGACTCTCACTTTGAGAGAGGAACAGATTAAGGGTGTTTGAGAATAAGGTGCTTAGGAAATTATTTGGGGTTAAGAGGGATGAAGTTACAGGAGAATGGAGAAAGTTCCACAACACAGAACTGCACGCATTGTATTCTTCACCTGACATAATTAGGAACATTAAATCCAGACGTTTGAGATGGGCAGGGCATGTAGCACGTATGGGCGAATCCAGAAATGCATATAGAGTGTTAGTTGGGAGACCTCAGGGAAAAAGACCTTTAGGGAGGCCGAGACGTAGATGAGAAGATAATATTAAAATGGATTTGAGGGAGGTGGGATATGATGATAGAGACTGGATTAATCTTGCTCAGGATAGGGATCAATGGCGGGCTTATGTGAGGGCGGCAATGAACCTCCGGGTTCCTTAAAAGCCAGTAAGTAAGTAAGTAAATAAGTAAGTAATATTACTCCATTGTGTTTATTACTTTTGAACATGTTTTTTTTATGGAAAGGCAATTGTATTACTATTGGTTTCTTCCTACGAGAGGTGATTCGTTTATGTTTGTTTTATTAGTTTTGAATACGATATGTTTTTGTTTATAACAGAGAACAGAAATGAGTTCAAACGAGGATTCAGATATTGAAAATGCTGCAAATTCAGCAATTGAATATTTAGTACCATGGAAATCCCACATAAGATATGAATGTTTATGATAAATAAAATCAATTCCATTTCATTTAATTTAATGTGTGGTTCACATTACGCAACTAGTTAGGTAATAGCAGTATATTACAATACGAGATTGGAAAGATGTCAAACGAGGCCAAAAAATATTTTTAAATAAAAGTAATTTTATTATTTTTATTACTTTTGAACATGTTTTTTATGGAGAGACTATTGGAATTATTATTAGTTTCTTCCTGCGAGAGGCGATTCGTTTACTTACTTACTGGCTTTTAAGGAACCCGGAGGTTCATTGCCGCCCTCACATAAGCCCGCCATCGGTCCCTATTCTGAGCAAGATTAATCCAGTCTCTATCATCATATCCCACCTCCCTCAAATCCATTTTAATATTATCTTCCCATCTACGTCTCGGCCTCCCCAAAGGTGGCGATTCATTTACATTTTTTGTATTTCATTTTTTATTTTATTTTACTAATACTTGGAACATAAAATATAGTATACAAAGATAAAATTTTAGCTCACCCATCAAAGAGTAGAACCCGTGCTCAGGGGCGAATTCCTGATTTTAAATTAAGAAGTATAAAATAAAATTTGTTTTATGTCTACTATACAATAAAAATATATAAATTTAAATTTACAATTTTTCATTTGCCTATTTATAAAATCCATGCGTAACTTTTTTAATATAATACTAGAACTATTAGAATTGACAAGATTAGGATATTTAAACATAAATTTGTTATATATTCTTGGGCCTAAATTACTACTATGATTAAGTAGTGTAGCAGTGTTGCATTTTGGTTCGAACAATCTTAAAGTATTCATTCATTTTGTTTCATAACACTGAAAATACAATTCAGAGTTATTTCGATTTTTTATGTATGAATTCTATTAATAGAATATAATAAATATGTATTATTTTAAGAGCCCTGAAGTCTAGAAACATTTTGTTTTATTAAATTTGAACACGATAGGATTTTGTTTACAATAGAACAGCAGTATTAGGAGAAAAAAACAGACATTGTTAAAATGAGGATTCAGATATTGAAATACTGCAAATTCAGCAATTGAATATTTCGTACTATGGAAATCCCATGTATGATATGAATGTTTATAATAAATAAAATCAATTTCATTTCATTTCATTTAATGTGTGGTTCACATTACGCAACAAGTGAAGTAATATCACTATCATTACCTGACTATTTGCGTAACGGAAGTATCATTACCTAACTAGTTGCGTAATGAATGTGTTTAAAACATTTTTATTAGTGATGTAAAGGTCACATTACATAAAGTGGATTAATAAATGCTACATGTTCTTAAAACAAACAGAGAAGGAAAATTAGATATTTATTCTAAACCATTACTTGATGTAATAACTGAATACTTGTAACCGGTCGTGGGTTCGATTCCCACTTGGGCTTTTTCTGAGCTTTACGCCAACGATTAAGCGAATGTCAGGTAATCTATGGCGAATTCTCTGTCTCATCTCGCCAAATACCATCTCCCTATCACGAATCTCATCGATGCTAAATAACCTCGTAGTTCATACAGCGTCGTTAAATAACAAAGTAAAAAAAAGGAAGGCGGAAGATAGGAAAGACTGGAGAATGCTAAGTTTACAGTGAAAGACGTGCCCTTGAGCAGAACACTCTGAATGAATGAAAAAGTATCAATCTATTTGACAATCCATCATTACTGTACATTGGTACAGTGAAACCTCTCCTTACGGACACCATCAAGATACGGACACTCCTCATATACGGACAGATTTTTATGTCCCAACTGAAATAATATACAAGTAATGATAAATTTAACTCTCGTTTACGGACACTCTCAGACACGGACACGGACAGCTGTTTCACAGTCCTAAAGTTTGCTTTACCTCTTGACTGCGGACAGAACTTGGATTTCAAGACCTAATGTGTTACAATAAGGGAAAATATAGTTTTGAGAACTGTACAGAAATTCCTTGACATGAAACTTAACATAAGGGTCTCGTAGGCTACCACTAACCTAGCCGGCTACCCCTTGTCAGCAAGTCATAAAATTTAACCTGACTGATGGGTCCAAGGTTTCCGCAATCGTGAAATTGTATTCAAAACATGGTAGGGTTAGTAGGATTATTCTCTTCACTTCAATCAGTTGTTCTGTTTCCAGAGACATGGCATCTGAACGTAAAGGTTAAGTTGAAAACTGTAAATTACAGTACTGCGTAACTGTGGACCTAGAAAATTTGCATGGCACAGTACTGTATTCTTACTGTATTTATAATTAAACTACAGTAATACATTTCATTTAAAGCGTGAAGGGATACATGTATGTATGTATGTATTTACACTGCAAGTGGGCAAGCACCCGGTGGCAGTGGTATATACAATATTAACAATACACAATAAAATGATAACCAATACACAATAAAATTTACAATACACAATACAATTTTGCAACACATATACAATTTTACACACAATACAATAATAATACATAATACAATTTAACACAATAATAATAAAACATAAAATAAAATACCTCATTTTACAATACAACCTACATAATTATCTATAGGTCCTACATAAGTTTCAATAGTCTTTCACTTTACTCTCATCTCATTCCCTGTAGTGGCACTATGACGCATTTCACTGACACTTTAGCACACATTTCACGACACTCTGTAACACATTTCACTGACACTATAGAACACATTTCATTGACGCTATAAATTATCACTGATCGGAACTGTTCACTGCACTGTAAAACCATAACTTCACTGACTCACCTCGCTTCACTGATACAACAGTTCAAATAAGTCAAATAATTACACCCTTATGCATACTTATAAACAGAACTACATTTAAACTAAACATTTCTAGTCTAAGGCCCTCTTACACGCTAGTTTTAAATAATTTACAATTTAAACCAAGGAAGTAAACTCGTCAGCCTAGATAAATACATGTCACCTTAAAAAATTAAATGTTGAATATCACCTTAATTTTAATTTTCACTTTATATACAACTTTTAAAATTATTCTTGAATCTCCTTAGGGAAGGACAGCCCTCAAAGACCGCTGCAGGTAGGTCATTCCAATCATTTATAGTTCTATTTAAAAATGAGAATTTACCTACATCCGTTTTCTGTTTCCTACATTTGATTTTAAAATCATGATCGTTCCTACCATAGTACGTTGGCTTTTCTAACCGAGCCGTTATGTCTACCCATGCTTTCTGACCTAGATGTGCTCTATACAATGATGTTATTCTACTTTTCCTACGTCTGTTTTCCAAAGTTTCCCATTTAAGTTCTTTTAATCATAATGCATATTATAAATTTACTGTTAGATTGGGGAACCTCCCTCCGAATAAAGGACGCCTCCGAGATGCGGACAGATTGTTACGTCCCTTCGATGTCCGTAAATGAGAGGTTTTACTGTATATTTAAGTGTTTATTGAATGGGAGGTAACACTTTAATTTCTAGGTTGCATTGCGCTCCGACCGACTTTACAGTGGGGCTAGTAAGCCCAGGGGTCCATTTCGAACTCGCTTCCTGCTTCCATTTGGGCCTATGAGTCGAAGCCCAATTATTAACCTGGGTTCCCAGAGTTTGATGACTGATCAATTGCGGTGCGCTCCCCCTGTACTCCGGGCCGCGGATTATTGCCCCGGCCATGTCGATACCTGCACATCGATAACAGGGGTGAGGACCGTGTTTAATTTGGAGCGGGTCGCTACGCTGCATGTTTATTTGCTTTAAACCCTGTTTATAGACGCCTGCAGAGTTATTCAAAGCCGATACAGCTCTGTAGTAGTGTGGGTGCTGACCATTCTCATGGTGGTGTTGATGGGTGGTAATGGTCGTCGTACTTCTGATAATGGTGGTAGTGAATTGGTGATAGCGATGGTGGTAGCAGTGGTGGTGGTTGTATTGATGATGCTGATTATGATGATAAGAAAAAAGGAATTCTTGTTATTAATAACATACAGTAGTACATTTTATTATTTTTAACTTTTAAAAATATGTTTGTGCGAGATCGTGCGTATTTACTTGGTTTCCGCACAAAACCAATCCGCGGAAAGTGTAAAATTCCACATTCAGTATTCCCAACCAAACACAAATAACAATTTCCTTCTTACCGCTTAAGGGGACACTGAACCATATTTTGGATTTTTCCTATTTGACCAATCTTTTTCAAATTTTGAGAAAAAGTTTAATATACACATGGAAAGTAACATGCAAAATCTCAGCTCACTAGATCCAATACTTTTCAAAATAAAAAATATTTCAATTTTTAATCAGTCATTAATTGAAATATCACTTTTAATTATCATTTTTTATTTTTTGGCTTTGTGCATTTGACTGTGACTTCTCAATGAATAGGGGAAGGATTCTGCGTATTGATTTAGTTCTGTCACATAAATTAGTGTAAAAATTTAATTTTTCATTTCTATGACACTTTTTCTCCAATTTTGAAGTTGAGTGTCCCCTTAAGTGACATATTGATTTTACTGCTTTAGGCTTATAACATATTATTTTTAGAGACGTTCAATATAGTAATAATTATAAATTGGAAACTTACCACTGCAATTTTACCTAAATTGCACTGTTAATTATTGTTTTTAAATATTTGCAAAAATTAAGTAAACTCTACAACTCCACTAAAGTTACTGCATTCGTGATGCAAGTAACATTAAGGAAGCCGTGAAAAAATCAACAAGATTCCATAGACTGGGTGAAAAAAAAGACAGACATATATCACGTCCTGCTGGAGTATAGTAAACAAAGAAAAAATTTTAAAGCAACAATGTTGAAGATAGATATTTTTGTTTTGCAAATTTGCCGTCATTGAACAGAAACCAAGATGGATATTTCATTGCTACTAATTAGAAATTCCTCTTTCAGGTATGTAATAAACGATCTTCGCACAAAATAATGTACGATACACGAGCCGTATGTTTTCTTTCAATTCTCGGAAATTAAAAAAGCTCAACTACGTTTCGCTTTTTCAAACTTTTCCTCGAACATGAAAACTTCATCATACCGCTCTTGTAACGCATATTACTATTCTATCCTTATACTGCTTGTTTGAGGCTTAAAAGTAATTTAATTTTCTCTAAGATAGGTTACTAACCTTATCGTTGGGTAGTCCAGTAGTGGGCCTGCCACTTTTAGCCTCTGGACAGGCTTGTAATTCAGCATTTCCTCTGCATTTGATGAAACAGTTATACCGCTGTGACTCGGTCGCCATTTCCTCGTTGGTAGAAACAGGGTGGACCACGGGAAGGTGAGGATGGCATTTGGATAGGAGAGGCTGTGTGTTTCGCGTCACTATCACTTCTTCACAAATTAAATTAGCTAGATCATGTAAGAAGAATGGAAAATTCAAGAATCCCAAAAATTATGATGCAGTATAAACCTAGAGGACATCGTCGACCAGGAAGACTTTTAGAAGACTACTAGATGGGGCTGAAACAGGTCTACAGAGGCCTAATTCGTGAAGGATGATGATAATGATAAAATATGTTTCACTGCTCAGAATTCCAACCTTCTGTATCACTCTCACTGTTATTGTAATTTTCTTCATCTGATGCCAGACGATCAAAAAGGGATGTGGATTGAAAGTTAGGGAAGATTGCATTCCAGATACTTCTTTATATCAGGTGTTTTGGAATGTTTCATTTTTATTTTTCAGTATGAAGTCGAGAAACATTATGCACATTACATTTGCCCTTTTCTTGCATATTAGGAATTATGCCTACATACAAGGGGCAGTCCACACCTGTGGAGTAACGATCAGGGCGTCTGGCCGAGAAACCAGGTGGCCCTGGTTCGAATCCCGGTCGAGGCAAGTTATCTGTTTGAGGTCTATCCGGGGTTTTCCCTCAACCCAATACGAGCAAATGCTGGGTAACTTTCGGTGCTGGACCCCGGACTCATTTCACCATCATTATCACCTTCATTTCATTCAGACGCTAAATAACCTAGATGTTGATACAGCGTCGTAAAATAACCGAATAAAATAAAAAATACAAGGGGCAATCAATAAGTTTTCGGATTACCCTGGATGTAGAGAACGCATAGGACATAGGAAACGGAGATGTTATGTAGAACCAGGAAAGCGCCTGGAATCTATACTAAATGGATTATTTGAAACGCAGAAAAGTAGACTAACCATAAGGCGTATATGAAGAGATTTCAGGAAAAATCGCAAAGAGAGTGCATCATGCGTCAATGCGCAGCATCCAACCGAATGTTCGACCTTAAACTGGTTGCCCCTGATGTTTTGCAGGCTGGACAGAATACTGACATTTTCTGAGCACACAAACAGAATAACAATTGAAGGAAATTTACTATGCGCAACTTAAAAAATGTATTTGTTTCATATAGGCCTACAATTGATTGGACACTTTATTATACTATGGTAATATATAGATGAACAAATGGACACCGGTAACAACAAAAGACAGAAGCGTAATGCATAATATGAAATCTGATGTGTAAAGAAATGCAAGAATAGAATAAATTACAATAATTAATTACTCAATAGAAGAGCAAATAAGTGCATACATTCTATTGTAACGTTTATTCGAGTACTTTAAACTCAAAATGGATACTCTAAAACAGTAGTTGTTAATACCTTTTAATTACTCTAAGCAGATGCATTATTATTTCATTAATAAATAATTTTTAAAAAGATGTAAAGAAAAGTACTCTCAAGCTGTTATTCTTGTACTTTCACGTTGCATTTTTTTTCTCTTGACGATACCAACTATAATACCTGGATGAATAAATGAATCAATTAATGAATGAACCAATAAGTGAATCAATGAATCGATGGATCACCCACAAAGAATGAAAAAGAACGCGAATATTCGTTAAACCGAACCTAAGACACTACACGAGACGGAAGAGCTTTGCATACTGACTACAGCGCCAGGCGTTCCATAGCAATATATTATTTCTATTTTTCGTAACCGGTTGTGCACGACTCTATTACAAACAGCGACAGAAGTCTTACGTATTGTACATACATGCAGTATTAGTTATATCAGTTGAATAAGTATAAAGTAATGTATACATTCCATTTCGCCTTTTCTGAGTAGGCTATGTGTAAGGATCCTGTCATACAGAGGGTATTGCTTTTAATTATATGCGCGTAATAACAGGGTCTCTGTTTGCCAATGCCGGCTGCTATGTTAAATTGCAATTAATAATTTACATATAATGGGGCATAAGAGATAATAACATTGCATCGCATTAAACTGTTTACTCTTGTTTTAATTGGCACTTTGCATAAAACTGAATCGTACGTCTGCGTTGCATATTCATGTCACGAATGTGATGGCACCATACAGACAGAGAAACAAATAGAACGACCCACGATTCTGTTACTACTCGATATGTTTCAACACGCGATCGTTATAACATATATTCCGATTTTTATCTGTTAGTTAATGATTCTGAATCAACCAAATAATGCAAGATAGAGCATCATGGGAATTGGAGCCTGAGTGTTGCTAGATGTGTTCCAATGGGAATGATGGGAAAACAGGTTACAAATTTTGTCAATCTGACAGTTTGAAACATACAGTTTATTGTAAATAGCCATTATTAAACAAATTTACTAGTTTTATAACATTATTATTATTATTATTATTATTATTATTAATTTTAATGACACTCGGGAGGAAATTAAACGCAGAATAAATATGGGAAATGCGTGTTATTATTCGGGTCAGAAGGTTTTGTCATCTAGTCTGCTGTCAAACAATTTGAAAATTAGAATTTATAAAACAGTTATATTACCGGTAATTCGTTATGGTTGTGAAACTTGGACTGTCACTCTGAGAGAAGAACAGAAGCGAAGGGTGTTCGAGAATAAGGTTCTTAGGAAAATATTTGGGGCTAAGAGGGATGAAGTTACAGGAGAGTGGAGAAAGTTACACAACGCAGAACTTCACGCATTGTATTCTTCACCTGACATAATTAGGATCATTAAATCCAGACGTTTGAGATGGGCAGGGCATGTAGCACGTATGAGCGAATCCAGAAATGCATATAGAGTGTTAGTTGGGAGGCCGGAAGGAAAGGGATCTTTGGGGAGGCCGAGACGTAGTTGGGAGGATAATATTAAAATGGATTTGAGGGAGGTGAGATATGATGATAGAGACTGGATTAATCTTGCACAGGATAGGAACCGATCGCGGGGCTTATGTGAGGGCGACAATGAACCTGCCATTTGTAAGTATTATTATTATTGTTGTTATTATTACTATTATTATTATTATTATTATTATTATTATTATTATTATTATTATTATTATTGGGCTAGGATTCTTAGGTAAATAAATATTTTGTTTGCACTCTAATTTGCCTCATAAGTGGTGCCTTCTTCGTATCTCTTGTGACATTCAGACCTTGTTTTCGGACAATTGACTAAACAACAACAACGAACTCGTAATTGTGTTTAAAGTTTTGAACAAGGTCACCTGAACATATATTTTATATTTTATTTCACATACAAACATATTTTTAATTCTATTTTCATATAACTACATATTTTCAGATACATAAAAACGCATAACAATTAAGTTTTCATCAAATAATTTTCGTCAAATGTCCCATTTCAGATTAATTATCACCCGAATGTTCAGTGCAGTTGTTTAGACGTGACAGCTGGCAACTGTTTTTCGAATTGCCTATCTGTGGAACTGCAGTCTGCTCTCTCACAACAAGTGATACGAGCTGTCACCATTACAAAATTGTACTGTAACTAACACACATAAATATTGATGTGTCATTTAAGAGTGCATTGTTAAATTATCATAACGCTGATTCAGGAAGCAATATTTCTTAAACATCATCTGCCTCTGTTTTGGTTCCATTTATAAATATGTCCCTAGGGAGTGCATGTTGCTTATCAAGGGCTAGGGATCCTGATCAATCTTACCATAAATATTTCAGAAGTATTCTGTTCCTTCAAAACATTACAAACTGGTACTTGAGTCCAGACCAGATCACTCAGTTGTTAAATTCTGGTGCTATGAGGTGATGGTTTTCTAAGGTTACATTTTCTTAGTGTATTACAACAAATTTTTATATTTCCATTTCGTACTATGTCTTGGTCACGATACATGATCGAATGCTTTTTTTCTTCGGGATTTACTTTCAAACCTAGGTCATACTTGCTTCAAGTAAAATTGTCGTGTTTTCCCTGATATTTTGTGCATTTTCTCCTAATATATTCACGTTGTCCGCATAAACAAGCAACTGATATAACACGTTCAATTCCAAAATAAAAAAGAATAATGAGAAAGTTACAATTGATTGCAGAGGTATGCTGGAAGTTTGAGCGAATTAATAATTAATAAAAAGCCGCCCTAAATAAGGGTTCGAATAGATCGGCCTACTAATCAGTTAATAAAGAATAATCATGAAAACCAATTGCGTAACAATTTGAAAGGAAAAAGAAAACATTACAATAAATGATATGAAAACATAGGAAATCATTTACAAAAAACGTTTGTTGGGTACAAATGATTACTAATTATAGCTAAGGATGATTTTAACACATGAGATCCTATGGCATCAATCGTTGCATCAGAAATTTTATATTGTTTAAGTTGATTTAAAGTTTCACGTGGGATCGTGCCACGGGCACCGAACATGAGCCCAAAAACTGTCCAATGTGTGATGTGGTATTGTGCTCCAAGACGCTGACAACAAGGCTCATATATGACTTGTTTTTCACGACACACCTCTTGTGGCTGTTGCTCGTGCATCTCGAAACGGATTGTGGGATCAAGAACGACACCCTTATCCTTCTGCCGATCAATTATGATGATATCAGCACGTCTAGTAGAGCCATCAGAAGAGACGCGACCAACTCTATTGGGAAAATAAAAGCATCGTAAGTTACAGGCAGTATTGTTGAAATGTGACGAAGACGGACAACTGTTTAAGAGTCTTCAAGTGATTGGGGAAGCAAGCCACGTCGCTGAGATTCCTCCGCCTTCCTTAATGGAGTGGCGAAGTTTTATTGCGGCTTGTAAGTGAATTAAACCGCCGGTCGTCCGCTCGAATTTGTCACGCCGCTATCTGCCAGCCTGGGCGGTCAATTAGCCACCAGTGGCACCTGCCGAGCGGCGCACCTGCTGCTCCTGGAGTGACCCACTAACAGCTGAGGGCAGGTTAGGTACGTTAACACCGCTCTGTGTTTACCTCTTTATCCTCCCAAATTTGCATTAGTGAGACCAGCTGTACTTCCACACATGCTATTCAATACCAGATCTGACCTGAAAGGTTTACACAGCGAAACGTACAGTTCTAGCATCACCCTCAGAGGTGGTAAGTCGAAAGGAATGTCTCATTTTCAGTAAATTTTGCTCCTATTTCTACATTTATATATGTAAGTTGTTACATTAATTTCGGGGGGTTATTCTTCGAGATAATTCAAACAAAAAAAAATTTAATACAATTTTGCTCGTTTTTGCTTTCTTTTCGAGATAAAAATTCTTTTATATTATGAAACATTTCATATCGTGTTTCGTGAAAGCTATGCTATATTATCAAAATATTAACATAAAATTAATATGAACAATTAATAATGCTGATATTACTTACACTACACGTTTGAAAATTTACATATACAGGGTGTTTCAAAAATACGGGGCATAATTTCAGGTATGTATTTCACATTTAGACAATCAAAATAGTTCATTACAACATAAATGCTTCATTTCCGAGTTATGGCCTTCACAACATTGAAATTCACCGGAACGTTTTTCTTTCCGCAGGTCGTTGTCATTATAGAAGATGTTCAAAATGTCCACCTCCTGCTTGAATACAGACCTCACATCGCTGTCTCATTGACCTATCCCAAACTAGGAGTATTGCGTATGTCCTCAGAACATGCCACAATTCGATTCCGAAGGGATTCAAATAGGCACCGGAGACGAATAAACCAATTATTTTAAATGGCCCCAGAAGTAGAAATCAGAGGGTTCAGATCAGGTGAGCGTGGAGGCCAAGCAATTGGGCCACCTCTACCTATCCATCGATCAGAAACCTTCGATCCAAGTACTTCCGTATGACTGAAGTTGCAGGAGCGCCATCATGCAAAGTGAATGTTTGATTGATCAGTGGAGTGTCTTCTAAAACATGAGGTATGGTTCAATTTCAATGTTGTGAAGGCCATAACTCGGTTTCCGGACACATGTTGTAATGAACTTTTTGATTGTCTACATGTGGGAAATACATACCTGAAATTATGCCCCGTATTTTTTAAACATCCTGTATATACCAAGTAATGCCCAGAGCTTGTATGCAAAATATAATTCATATATCTTTTATAGTTCAGGGATTACCAAAATTCACTTCAATTGAATTTTGGTGTCCATTTTATCGGTTTAAATTTTTTCTACACATTCACTTCTTCAAAATATATCTACTCCCACATTAATTATTGACATATTGTTCTGAAATTCTTTCTGCTGTTTCAGTGTATTCCAAAATTCGATAATTGGCATTCAGTTTTGTGTAGTGTAGAGTATGATTGAGACTAAAAAATTTTAATTTCCTAATATGCATGAATTTTTATTTTAAATTTTAAAGTATATGAGGAAGTTCAATGTCTTTCTACGGAATGATCTACACGGCGTGCTGACATCATAATAATTGACAGAGATAAAAAAAAAACTGGTCTCGTTCTTGACCCCACTGTAAGATTCGAAATTAAGATCAACCAAAGCAGGTACATGAAGAGAAACGCGCTATTTACCTTCCATGCTGTGATGATCTCAGTCATAAATATAATATTCAAGATTAGAATATCATTTGGACTTATGTTTGGTGCGCGAGGAACAATTCCCAAATTTACATTGGAGATCCTCAGAAAATTAAAGGTTCCTGATAAGGCTCTTCAGACAATTGCATCAACCATTTTAAAATCTTCATTGAAGATCATCAATCATCATCTCTATTCATCTTTATAATATTCAATGTATATTATTTATTTTCAATAAATTTTTATCGTTTTGACAGCTACCAAATCTTGTCGCAGAATATTCTTTTTTAAAATTTCTTTATGTATTTTTTTAACATTAATTTACATTTTCTTTTTTGTTCACTTGAATTGATTAGGATGCCGATATTTTAAATCCAAGATTTGGACGGCTATCATTTCGATGATATTCTCTCTCTTAAATTTAATAATTTTTAATTCAAAACATAATTACAACATGAGAAAACTATATGCCAATTATGCTTTACCATGCCATAATCTACCTTGAGTAAAAAAAAAATATTGACAATTAAAATTGTAGCACAAGATACGAATTACACAGATATCAAAATATTAACAAAAAACTAATATGAATAATTAATAATGTTGATATTATTTGAATTACAGCTTTGAAAATTTACATGTATGTATTAAGTAATGCCCAGAACTATTATGTAAAAATATGTTCATGTAGGCTATATTTCCCCCCCCCCATTAATTCCCATTACTGTATTATTACATGAATGCTACATATATCACTACAAAATTAATAAATTAATTTATACGTACCTGTATTATCTATATTAAATCAATATTGCAATAAATTAGTAGAAACGTACAATATTTTTAAGTTTTAACACAACACTAGAAGACCACGATCTTCACACCATAGCCACAAAACAACTAACAACTCCTGACACCCCTAGCAAGAACCTTTTCGACACGTGGACTTCAATGATTCTTAAACACAATGCATGAAAAAGTTTTCTTTAAAATCACGTCCTTGAACGGTTCTTTAACTAAATGGATGGCAAAGTAAACGAAGTAGTTGGTTGTATAAAATAACAGTTTCGGTCAAAAGTGGACTTGAATGGTTTTTGTTCTCACCGCTTCAATTCCTCTAGACAAGTAACTTATCTACTTGCATACAGATCAAGACTATCGCACTAATGTCGTAAACACACATTAAAATTTGACACGAATTCATAAATTTAGTAGGATTGCAACAGGTATAGGCCCACCAACTTCTTATTACCGATTGGAGATGAGGTCGCTACAAACAGGAAACATTCAACGAGCTCAATGGTTCGGACTCCTGCCGTCGGGAATCGGAACTTGGCTGGCCTATACTTACTTGCAAGCGAGAATTTATAGACGTAATTATAAGTTTTGCAGATACGAATGCAACGCTTGGAAATGTCCAGCTCTAAATAATCAGTGCGAGCTCCGAGTGGTTTAAATGCAGCTGTCGGCCCCTGTTCACCAGAAGTGATCAAGCCAGCACTTTATAATGCAGTCCTCTTAACTGTTACTTATGGCGTCTTGTAACCATGGCAACTGCGACACGCAATGCGGGAGGAAATCAGGATGAGGGCGGGTGAATTGCCTCAGTGGCGATTCATAAACTGTCTCCAACTAGAATTCATTTTCGTAGTCTCGCTTTAGCGATGTCCCCTAGTTCTCCTTGCTGTCCCCGTGTTCTCCTTGTATTACTCTTGTTTTCTTTATCTTTACCTTGTTCCTCTTGTCCCTTGTTCTCCTTGTGTTCCCTTGTTGTTCTTGTCTTTGCTTTATTCACCTTGCCCCCGTTTTCTCCTTGTTATTCCCTTCAATTCCCTTGTTCTCCTTGACGTTGCCTTGCTCTCCTTCACATCTCCTAATTTTCTATATAGGGACATTATTTTATTTTACTAACATTTTTAATATTAACCCGGCTATACCTTTGGATTAACGGTTGAGAATCGGAAACACCGTTTGCTATCTCCTTCCACGACTGGAGTTCGATGATACTGCGTAAAATACAAACAAATCACTTTACTATACCTGGTAAGGTTTATTTTGTCTCAGTAGCAATAAAACCAAGTCCCTTCAAATGAGGGTGGAGATTATAGGAGGGTTGTAAATTTTCAGGATTCCTTTCAAAACCTTGTTATTGTACAGGCTACCGGAACTCAATTTCTTGAAACACAAACACAGTGACGGAACTACACAGTACGAAGAGAGATATTTTGTAATTTTATTTTGCGCTACAGAATGTATCAACTAGTCCCATCCGCCACTGAATGAATGGACGGTATCGCTCCACTCCCCCCCATCGCCATAACAATACAGACGAAGTAAGACATATCTCCTTTCTCTCTCTTTTCACAGTGAGATAAGATACATCACACAGACTTTAGATATAGGAGGGAAGAAAAGTACTTCATCCATTTACGTAAACTAGAAAATATCGCGATTTTGAGTTTGATAATTTTCATTAGGTTTTTGTTTAATCAAAATACAGTACTGCATTAACACTTAGTGTTTTTACTCACGAACTGAGCTATCCATTCGGTCATATTCATTATGCAGTGTATATTATACTGTCTACAGTACATTAGCGTATAATATATAGAATGAAGTTAAATTGAAAAATAATCATAATATGGATATTTAAACACATTTTTGAAAATGGTGGCCGTTGATTTCGATACAAACTTCAGTTCTAATGTGCATATTATCGCACTATAGACTATTGCATCTAATTCCAATTAGCAGTTTCGTCCTTCGTACTAGCAACTCATGTTGAAATAATTCTGTACCTACTCTACGTACTGTAAATTCAATCTTCACTTCTGCCTGATCCGAAAAGATAAAATTACTCAGGCATGGTATCTACTGTCCGTCCAAGTGGTTATGTCGCAGGGTCGTAGAAAGGGGGGAAATAATGAGACAGTTACTTACTTAACGAGGCCCTTTCATTTAAGTTATTTTAAACAGTTGTATAATATTACGTAGACATCTACCTAGTTCCTAACAGAAATTAATGTTTTCAGAAAAGAGCTAAGACAGCTCAGCCACTAGCCTTTACAGAGCGGCGAGCAGAAGCGGGTGGGGGAAACCGGGATGCGACGTAGGCTAACGGACGACAGTACCTGTGCTCTTTCGTCACTGGAAAACGCGAACACATTTCTGGAACGTACTATGCTCACCAACTCAGTACCGTTTACTATGACCGTAAGGTGACTTGACTGCATACGTGGCCTTGGTTCTGTGTGGAGGACGGTTGCAAGTTTACTACTAGAGGGGGTGGAAGTGAAGTACATTAAAAAGCTCAGGTACAATAAAAATTGAAGTAAAAATAATAGGGTGTTCGTGTACTGTACTCCAACCACGAGAAAGTTTCCAGGGAATGAGAGGGAGCGAGATGATGCTGTGAATGAATGTTGATGTCATAAGATGTCATAAGGTCACACACGTGGGTACTCATATCTCTATTGGCTATCTATCAAAGCACAGACCATAACACATTTGTACACTACCCTAGCTACAAAATTAGATCACTGTTAATCGCCTGGTCTTTTAATCCCTCCATATAGGAAATAACATATGCAGGAGAGATCCTGATTTTTAAACTGATGTTATAACTCTAAAATTATCTACCTACTTCGCTCCAACAGATGACGCAATAGTAAGCACATTCCTTTCACGGTTTATCTCCTGGTTGGAGAACAGTATTATCTCCGTACTACTGTCGTACCAGAAACTGTACAGCCCTGAGTCAGTTTGTGACGCATATTTATGTGCATCGTAGGTAACTTGATTTCTTCTTCATTGGGTATATGTGCTAGCTGTAGTAATAAGCCGCCACTGGGCTGTCGCGATGAAGTGGTCTCCTTGAAAGCTGTTGGGCGCATGTCTCTATCTTCATGTTTGTCTGCGTAATTGGTCCCAGCCACTTTACATAAAGTACTCCACAGAACTGCATAAACTGTCTGCATGCTAATACAATTGGAGTTCGGATTTCTGTGTGCATCTTGTAACGATGTTTATGAAGTCGTAATACATCCACGAGCCAATAGCTTCAAATTTGCTGGACCACCCATTTGGAAAAAAGTTCGAAAACAATTTATTAAAATATATACAAAATAATGACTCCATTTATTTTGCTCTATGATTTCAAATCATTGATGGACCGAAAGTGTGATTTGAGAAAATTTGAAACTGTGCAGCTTCTACCAAAAGTTAAACCCTTTGCAGCATAGTGGTTGTTCAGAAGAACCACCGTCTTCTTTCTTTCTAAATTTGATGGCACAGATATTCCACCAAGGAACCATCTCTTGAGTATACATAGAGGTGCCATGTGTGTTTTGAAATTATGTGCAGAGTTAAAATGTTGAAAAAAAAATTGATTGAAACTTTATGATCCATACGATGAAAGAGTATTGGAACGGAGAAAAATTCTCTCCGGCACCGGGATTTGAACCCTGGTTTACAGCTCTACGTGCTGATGCTTTATCCACTAAGACACATCGGATACCCATCCCGGTGTCGGACAGAATCATCTCGGTTTAAGTTCCAACTCTTGGGTTCCCTCTAGTGGCCGCCCTCTGCACTGCGTCATAGATGTCTATGAACGTAGGACTGAAGTCCACACATGTGCTGAGGTGCACTCGTTATGAGTGACTAGTTGGCCGGGATCCGACAGAATAAGCGCCGTCTTAAATCACGAAGTGATTTACGCATATCATATAGCTATATTTTAATGTACCGAAGTACGTATGACATTCCCATGCAGATATTCTGCGTCATCATACGATGAAAGAGTAATGGAACGGAGAAAAATTCTCTCCGGTATCCGGTGTGGCTTAGTGGATAAAGCATCAGCTGAAAACCCGGGTTCAAATCCCGTGCCGGAGAGAATTTTTCTCCGTTCCATTGCTCTTTCATCGTATGATGACGCAGAATATCTGCAAGGAAATATCATATGTACTTCGGTACATTAAAATATATATTTATGATCCATGAAATGAAAAACATAAAAAATTAATTTGTGCTGCAAAGGGTGTAAGGACACTCCTCCATAAGTGATGTTTCACTCCTGTCCTTATACTAATGTGAAACTCCAAAAACAATAAAATCGACGTAATGAATTGAAAATTGACGTAAGAAGTGTTCACATCTATTATCCCAGGAAACAATACTAGTATGGTACACCAAAACTTATGTGGTTGGGGATTATCTAACTATATTTTCCTGGATACGGTTGACACTAATGCATACAAGAAGATATTCAAAACCCCTGCTGATTTTCTTAATGGCATGAAAGTAGAGCAAGGACATTTTCAGTAAGATGAGGGGACCTGGTGGTCTGTTCGCCCGATCTTACCAACCCTGATTTCATCTTGTGGGATTATCTTGGAGATGGGGTTTTTCATGAAAGTCCCCAAACTCTAGAACAGTTGGGGACGACATCTCTAGGGAATCAGGAACATTGATGAGGTGATGTTGGCAAGCGTAAAGAAATCGTGAAGTGCCGCGTATAAATATGCCTAGCGGACAACGATGGTAACTTCCAGTACCTGATGTGATGTGTATTTGTTTCACATAAACCAAGGCAAGTCTCCTGCGAATTTTACCTTCATTTTTTTGTGAATTGTAGGCAATATATTGGTTCTGATTCTGCAATAACCACTCTGTATTTATCTCCACGTATGGTAATCAAGTGTGTGTATAAAAATAAATTCCTCCATTTCTCACGGATTGCAATATAATTTCGCCGGTCTGCTGAATAGCATTGGGGAAGCGCTTTTTCACACAGCTGGAATTTCAGCTCATTGACGCGTGTCTACAAAAAATGTTCCGCTAAAAGTTTTGGAATATCGAATTCCATCCTCACATCGACATTTTTTTCCCACCAGTGGCTCATCCTGCTTTTCGTGCATGGTCACTGGATCGAGACTTGTGTTCAGCGAGCGGCTAGCCATGCAGGTCAAGTTTCGGTAACTTTGCCTTCAGCCAGAAGAAGTTGGAAACTTTCACAAAGAGGGACATGGGTTTCACACACGGATTTGCACAATGATAAGGCGGGCACTGCACTCCAAACACGCATAGATATATCGAGATGGGCTCGCTGCTCCTTAATTGCGAGTCTCGACTCAGTGAGTCCTTGTTTTGTGAGTCATGTGGAACTGTCGCTTGCAAAAATTGTCACGGAAGAAAAATCTAATCTTATCTGTGAGAATGCGATGCAAGTTCCACGGGATATTTTGTTCTTCTTCAAAATTCTCCATTAGGCTATGAATATGTTCAATAAAAGTTTCCCACAATAAAATCTGTCGATTAAAGCGTTCCGAATAAAATAATATCAGACATATAGGAATCTCCGATTCACACTATCACTGGTTATTCAAAATTAGTACAGAAAAGAATTAATTTTTAATTGCCGTAACAAATTGAAGAGGTCCCGTTCAAAACCAGCTAAATGCATAATTTTAGGTACCGTTATTGAGAAAAATGAGAAAATTATGTATCTCAGTAACCATGAGTAATCCAATTCTTTTTTAAAATAAGTTTGCAAGCATATATTCTTTTCTATTAAAACCCAAATTTTGAATAGATTCGTTCAATTAGTTTAGCAGGTAGTTATCCTTTAATTCGACATTAAGCAAAGTTTGCAGTGGAGTTTCTTTGAAGCATCTATAAAATTAAATTTACAACATTATATTTTACTGAAAGACATAATGTGGTTATACATTTTTGTCATAAAACAGTACAATTTTTAACACTAAAAGGACCTTATCGGTCATTCAGACGGGTGAGAGTTTTTAAGGCTTCACAAATTGCACAGGATTTATGTTAGAGCCTTTATAAATTTAATTTATTTTATACACGTACACTTTTTATTGTTAAATTTGACAGACAAAATTAAATCTCTAACACGACTGGGAAGATAGTTATAAAATGTGTATTTAACCTAAAGGCCCGCCACAGTTCATTTTTACAAGTAGCAGCTGTTATTGTTGTAATGTCGAAATGTGTAATAATGAGTTTCTTAAATGTCTCCTCGATATTTTGTACATGAATGAATAAGTAAATAAATGACTTTTCAACTGTAGCTATTCAACATGTGCGAGGTATAGCCTGGAATCACATGTCACCAACAGAGTTATTACACATGCTGCATAATGACACAAGAAACTGCTTTATTTCCTTCGTTCAGGAAGCAACACTAACGTCCATCACAATCTATATCCTTCGGCAGTTTTTTACTCGCGAATCTCGGTTGCATCGGCTATCGTATTAACTCCAAGAATACGCGAGACTGAAGAATTGGAAAACGTTATTATAAATGTTGTGGAGAGCATGGCTGAAGAAATACTAGTCTCGAGTAAGAAACGACTTTGATTCACGTTTGCGAAAGGTGTGGATGCAGAGGGGAGATATGGATGGATGGATGTACGGAGGGCGGGCGGGAAAAACCAACGAACGAACGAATTAGTAATAGCAGTAGCAGTACTTCAGTATATGACGCCATGGGACGTATAGAAACACAGAAGTGTTATAACGATACAACAACGAAGAAAATGAAATGCAATTAAGGCAAGAAATGAAAGAAGTGAAAACACACATCAGTGAAAAAGAATGAAATAAGAGTAAGACCATAATCTATGAAGTGAAATAAATATACATCAAAGAAATTAATTAAATTAAGTCAGGCAACAATGAAAGAAATTAAATATACAACTAAGAAATAACTTAAACAAAGATAAGACCACAATGAATCAAGTGAAATAAATATACACCAAAGAAATGAATTAAATTAAGTAAGGCAACAATGAAATACATTAAACAAACACACAACTAAGAAAGAAATTAAATAAAGAAGAGGCGACAATGAATGAAGTGAAATAAATATACACCAAAGAAATTAATTAAATTAAGTAAGGCAACAATGAAATAAATTAAATATACAACTAAGAAATAAATTAAATAAAGATAAGACCATAATGAATCAAGTGAAATAAATATACACCAAAGAAATGAATTAAATTAAGTAAGGCAACAATGAAAGACATTAAACAAACACACAACTAAGAAAGAAATTAAATAAAGAAGAGGCGACAATGAATGAAGTGAAATAAATATACACCAAAGAAATTAATTAAATTAAGTCAGGCAACAATGAAAGAAATTAAATATACAACTAAGAAATAACTTAAACAAAGATAAGACCACAATGAATCAAGTGAAATAAATATACACCAAAGAAATGAATTAAATTAAGTAAGGCAACAATGAAAGACATTAAACAACACACAACTAAGAAAGAAATTAAATAAAGAAGAGGCGACAATGAATGACATTAAACAAAGACACAACTAAGAAAGAAATTAAATAAAGATAAGGCGACAATGAATCACGGGAAGTAAATATACAGTACACCAAATAAATGAATTAAATTAAGTAAGGCAACAATGAAATAAATTAAATATACAACTAAGAAATAAATTAAATAAAGATAAGGCGACAATGAATCACGTGAAATAAATATACACCAAAGAAATGAATTAAATTAAGTCAGGCAACAATGAAAGAAATTAAACAAACACAACTAAGAAAGAAATTAAATAAAGATAAGGCGGCAGTGAATGAAGTGAAATAAATATACACCAAAGAAATGAATTAATTTAAGTAAGGCAACATTGAAATAAATTAAACAAAGACACAACTAAGAAAGAAATTAAATAAAGATAAGGCGACAACTAAGTGAAATAAATATACAGTACACCATAGAAATGAATTAAATTAAACAAACACACAACTAAGAAAAAAATGTAAATAAAGATGAGGCAACAATGAATCAAGTGAAATAAATATACGCCAAAGAAATGAATTGAATTAAGTAAGGCAACAATGAAAGAAATTAAATAAACACACAAGTGAGAAATTTTGAAAATGTGTTGCTCCACTTTCTGGGATGGCACCTTAATACTGGACCGAACTTACAGATGTATTCACGTAAAAAATAATCGATTAAAAATTAAACCCTTGGCGCGAGAGCTTATGAAAAGTAAATTAAATTATAATTTATGTTTTGAGCCTTATAAAGTATAGTTCTGTATAGTGCTATTGTCACTTAGCAACAATTCCGCTTTATTTGTCCCATATTTCTAAAACAACTAATATATTTCATGCTCTAATGTTTCTAATAATATTTGTTCTGATATGCATGCTGTATGAATTTTTAATGACGAATTCGCCTCCTCTTGCAATGTGCGTAGAAGGTGTATGTGTACACAAAACTTTTCCCCCGGAAGCTGTGGTCAGCGCGGAAGCACGCCTCACGCGTCGATGCGACACTGGAATCTGGTCTTCCGGCTCCTATCTTACGTCACTGATCAATTGCTGCTCGAGATGCATCGCTCTTTTGTTTCGGTTCCCATGGTCACGCAGCACAAAGCGCGCATTATGGTAATGAGCGATTATTACGAACGTCAATTAACTGGCTAATTGGCGTTGCTGCGATATTGAAACCCCATTGTCTGCACATTAACAGGCTTACCACTCCTGACGCGACGGTTCAATTTTTACTGACTTCATTTTCAGAAGATTTGCACAGGAATAAAATCATTTTGAATACCTGTATATAAAATTTAATTTTCCCTTTTATGCAAAGTATAGGGAAAGATGACTCAAAAGAACAATTTCAGATTTAAAAGTCAGGTTCTATAGTCCCGTCGCTCTAATTTCCGGCAGCCAATCGCGTTGCAGGTCGGCTACATTTAAACGTGTGCGTCTTGTGATTCGCTTATGAAGACGTTATTCATTTCTTAAGGCTCGATAAATAATATAATCGTCCGCCATTTTGGCTCTTTCGTTGGCGTTCGCAGAAAGCACACGAAGACGTTATTTGCCGCTCAATTATTTGCTCAATTACAGTGCGTTTGATTTATTATCATAGAAGCTACGACATGATAATGTTTAACAGTGTGGCAAATAGATTCCCCGTACGGTAGCTCGGCAACGAAAGAACAAAAATGGCGAACGATACTACCTACCTAGACTTTATAGAGCCTTGACTTCCTTAGACGAAAGCAAAAAGGAGGAGTCACGCCGGGAATAACAGCGTCGCGACTATAGAATGGAAACGACGTATATTTTTATTATTAATTTTACACGGCAAGTAATAAATTTACTGTTTAGATAAGGGAACCCATATGTTAAAACTGACCGAAATGTATTTTCTCAGATTTTTATAAAATATGTTTCCCCACGAATTTATGTGGGCCTATTAATTTATGTGTCCCACGCCGTGGCGTCGTGGTCTAAGGCATCCTGCCTAGGACTCTCGTTACGGAATGCGCGCTGGTTGAGTCCTCATGGGGGAAGAAATTTTCTCATGAAATTTCGGCCAGTGTATGGGACCGGTGCCCACCCAGCATCGTGATGCACTTGGGGAGCTACGATAGGTAGTGAAATCCGGTTGCGAATACCAGCTATAACGGCTGGGGGGATCATCGTGCTAACCACACGATACCTCCATTCTGGTTGGATGATCGTCCACCTCTGCTTCGGCATGTGGGCGTGAGGCCAGCAGCCGGCTGGTCGGTCTAGGCCCTTCACGGGCTTGAAAACAGCAAATATCAATAACTTTATTGACACAATAACATAGCAACGTACAGTCTTAGAAACAATTGGCAGCGCACAGATATTTTCAAAGTCCAGAAAGGAGACACTGCGCATGATCAGAGGACGAGGGACCAGTTCAGAAGCGAATCACTAGTTCAGATAATGATTAGGCCCGATTTCCATGCACTATCAAATCTTAAAACATGCATGCATTCATATACTATCACAGGACAAAATATGCATATGAAGCGAAAAAAGCATTAAAATATGCATTATGAAAATTGTCAATAAACAGCAACTTTCTTCATTCTCCTGTAACTTCATCCCTCTTAGCCCCAAATATTTTCCTAGCAACCTTATTCTCAAATACCCTTAATCTCTGTTCTCTCTCAAAGTGAGAGTCCAAGTTTCACAACCATACAGAACAACCGGTAATATAACTGTTTTATAAATTCTAACTTGCAGATTTTTCACAGCACACTAGATGACAAAAGCTTCTCAACCGAATAATAACAGGCATTTCCCATATTTATTCTACGTTCAATTTCCTTCCAAGTGTCATTTATATTAATTTGTTACTGTTGCTCCAAGATATTTGAATTTTTCCACCTCTTCGAAGGATAAATCTTCAATTTTTATGTTTCCATTTCGTAAAATATTCTGGTCACGAGACATAATCATATACTTTGTCTTTTCGGGATTTACTTCCAAACTTACCACTTTACTTGCTTCAAGTAAAATTCCGTGTTTTCCCTAATCGTTTGTGGATTTTCTCCTAACATATTCACGTCATCCGCATAGACAAGAAGCTGATGTAACCCGTTCAATTCCAAACCCTCTCTGTTATCCTGGACTTTCCTAATGGCATATTCTAGAGCGAAGTTAAAAAGTAAAGGTGATAGTGCATCTCCTTGCAGTAAATTGGAATAGCATCAGACAGAAGCTGGCCTATACGGACTCTGCTGTGAGTTTCACTGTAACACTTTTTAATTAATCGAACTAGTTTCTTGGGAATACCAAATTCAATAATATTATATGAAACTTCTCTCTTAACCGAGTCTTATGCCTTTTTTAAATCTATGAATAACTGATGTACTGTACCCTTACACTCCCATTTTTTCTCCAATAAGATAGAAGTAATAATAAATGAAGAGTCCACTGCAAGAATGATGGATGTCATTTGGAATACATTTTGCAGGAGAAGCAATTGAAAGTTTGAAATGTTTAGCGCTCAAAGCTCAACTGAGATTTTCCGATCATTACTGGACAATAACTATCAGTGTTAATGCCATGTAACTCTCTATGTACATTCTATATGTCTTAAGCTATGCATTGACAATCTTGGTTCATTTTCGACAAGAAAGTGACATCCATCATTCTTGCAGTCGACTCTTCAAATAATAAGTAAATTATCAAGACAATTTCCCTTTATAGCTTATTTTAATTATTTGAAATTTAGATATTCGGGGAGGGGATGGTTGGATGCAAACCTCTGCGATAATTGTGTGGGTATTTGATAATTTTGACTTCTGTACCATGGATGATCGTATGCCGCAGTAAATAATTTACACCGGCGCGGCATGACGACGGCTGATGGATACTTCACAAACGGTTGCGTTTGGTGACTCAGTGTGCTTGCATACCCTGACTGTCGCACTTGTTGATCTTCTCTGGGCTCGTCCTGATGGCTAAAGTCATCGCCGAACGCCGACTCCATTATACTGGGGGCAAGCAAGCAAACAAACCAGAGACTTATACTTTATTTTTTTTCATGGAGTGCAGTTTCATAGAAAGGACTTTGCCGACAGACCTTCTACTGACTGTCATAAATAAATGTCTTCCTTACTATGACGGAAATCTTGTCTTCTCTTGTTAGTAACCAATCACAACCCTCGTTCAGAAGAATTGACGGTGCCCGTCAAATCCACGTGGAGGCAGAGTTGCCGCATCGTTTCCGAATTCCTCCCGTCAGTTTCACTGCATAATTTCGAAGGTCATCAGGATTGTGACAACTGTGCAATGTTGGGACTAGGGGACAGGATGGAATTGTCAGAGCTGTTGTGTAGAAAGTCATAAATCTGTAAATGGGTGTTCAAAGGAGCCACCGAACTGCACTCCTTGAAATAAAATAAGGTATACCAGACCGCCTCGACAGATGTCCGGACCTAGCAAGTGGCAGATTTACAGGTCCTCTCATGTTTCAAACCCGGGATACGGCATATGGTTCACATTCCAAGGCTTCTGTTCTCCTCCCCCACTCCATTTTGTGACAGTTGTAGTTTTTCTCGAAATTCCAGCCCTTCTGATTTTAGTTTATATTTCCAGATTGCAACAACAAGAGCTGGGACACATTTCAGTTTGGTTGATAGGCTTTCCCCTCTACTCACACTCTTTACCATCCGTGAAGGGGAAGATGCTACTGTCCATCTCACTAACATTCGACTAATTGACTTTGAATATAGTGAAAATTCTTATTATTGAAAATATTTACAGGTAATCTATATTTCGAAAATCTATACTAAGCGTTTGTATTTAATTTTTTTGTTGTTTATATCAACTGACACATTAAAAAGCTACTGACAGCAGAAGATAAATGTTTTCTTCACCGCTAGTTGCTACTCTACAGCATACACAACGGGACAATCTGCACTGTGTCGCTCCCCCCTGACTTCATAATACAAACTAACATTCCTTAATTTAATTATTAGTTGAAAATATTGTAAAAACAACACTAAAATATACTGAAACATGTAATTGTGAAACATCTGTGTCACTGTATTTTATATCCACTTATGTATTTTATTTAATATTTTATTTGCTAGTGTGTACAGCTTGGGGGGTGCAGGTATAAGAAGTAACAGCTATACGGTCTGTTACTAGGTTCGTTCCAACAAGAGGTTCATGGATCAGTTCATGTACGGTTCCTGTACCATCTTATGCGCATGCGCTAGTTGAGCGTCTGCTGTGGGATTGAAACTGGACTGGACGCTGTTGGAACGCTTTCGCGGATCGTTATGTACTAAATCCAGAGATGCTATAACTGTGATCATCTTTGCTAAGAACGGGATGCTTAATTATTGTCGTTTCGCAGCTAATTCTAATGGCAGAAAATAGAATTTCGATCATTTTCTATAAAAAGATGACAAAAAATTTGGAAGGCAAGAATTCCGCTAATTCAATGTCGTGTACTGGGGGACTCTCATCTAAAAATAGTTCTTTTTTTTTTAATTATTGTTGTATGTACGTTATTTATTATACTTTTAATCAAAGCTGCATGTTGAAATTGTAATTAACTATTTCAATACCTAAATAATTCCCATTCCCTTTCTTTTTGGCGAAAATTTAAATTAAATCTCTAGTTTTATTATTCGTCTGTACTGTCACTTTTCATCTTTAACCTCAATGATGTGAACAGTCGATCATGTCTTTCTTCAGTATCCAGGAGACGTTGGTGAGCTTATGCGCATGCGCGTCTTGCGTACTCTTCCGTACATGCCTCAATCCACGGACTATTTCTGACCGTTCCGAACCCGTGTCAAAAGCTTGTTGGAACGCCCGACTGCAGTACATGTTTCCGGTTCAGGACTGGTTCGGATTATGTTGGAACGTTTTTCTGTACTGCGCATGCTCACGATGGTTACGGACGGTTCCTGACTGCTGTTGGAACGAACCTATAGACGGACTCAGGGCAAGTAGAAGGGGAAAGAAATGCCTTCGCATCCTCTCAACATGTATGAAATGTCTTTTAGTAATGCAAATCGCTGAAAGTGCTCTTGGCGACTTGAAGAGAAACACACCACACTCCCTTTGTGTTTTTAGTAGCTTATTTTACGACGCTTTATAAACATCTTAGATTATTTTGCGTCTGAATGATATGAAGGTGATAATGCCGGTGAAATGAGTCTGGGGTCCTGCACTGAAAGTTACTCAGCATTTGCTCATATTGGGTTGAGGGAAAATCCCGGAAAAATCCTCAACCAGATAACTTGCTCCGACCGGGAATCGAACCCGGGCCGCCTGGTTTCGCGGCCAGACGCGCTAACTGTTACTCCAGAGGTGTGGACCCCTTTGTGGTAGTTTATTTTTTAACGTCGACATCATCATCATCATCATCATCATCATCATCATCATCATCATCATCATCATCATCATCAAGAATTGAACTGATGTCTTTCTAGCTCGTCCATCTCTTCTTTGGGATTAGGTTCTCTTAAATCTATCCAAAATAAGAACTACCCTTGATGTAAATACTGACCGCAATACTCAGAATGATAGGGAAGAATGGGTTCTTTACTTTTTATGATTCTTTGGATATACAAATTTTTGTTTCACAATTCATGACAAAGACTTGACGTACCCTTATTCTCTCTTAAAATAATACACTGCAGTACCTCATATAATGTAGAATTGTCCATAAAAGTGACCTGTGTTATTAATAAAAGGCAGTTTCCAATGGCAACGCGTAACAAAAATAGTGTGCGAATAGTGTTGTGTCTGTCAAATAAGATGGTAATTGTAAAAAGGTCTAAATAATTGAGTTTATTTTGTTTAATATGAGTCGCCAGTGTTTTATTTCAATGTAGTATTCCAGATCGCGAACAGAGGCATAGGACTATATATACAAGGTGATTCACGAGGATTTACCGTCCCTTACGGAACTTATTTCCGAAGACATTCTGAGCAAAAAAGTCTTTGAGCCGTTCAGAGCAGAAGTGGTGTAAGTCAGAATTGGGTAATGAGGTTTAAAGTAAAAATTCTGTAAAATACAGCGCAAAGTAGCAATTAATATCCTTCGTGCTGGAATATTAATTGAGAACAAGGTTCTTAGGAAAATATTTGGGGCTAAGAGGGATGAAGTTACAGGAGAATGGAGAAAGTTACACAACACAGAACTGCACGCATTGTATTCTTCACCTGACACAATTAGGAACATTAAATCCAGACGTTTGAGATGGGCAGGGCATATAGCACGTATGGGAGAACCAGAAATGCTTATAGAGTGTTAGTTGGGAGGCCGGAGGGAAGAATACCTTTGGGGAGGCCGAGACGTAGATGGGAGGATAATATTAAAGTGGATTTGAGGGAGATGGAATATGATGATAGAGACTGGATTAATGTTGCACAGGATAGGGACCGATGGCGGGCTTATGTGAGGGCGGCAATGAACCTTCGGGTTCCTTAAAAGTCATTTGTAAGTAGTAAGTAAGTGAGTACGTAATTGCTACTTTGCGCTGTATTTTACAGAATGTTTACTTTAACTCTCATTACCCAGTTTTGACTTACACCACTTCTGCTCTGAACGGCTGATATAAACATTTATCCTGATCTCAATATTTTTAGAGTTACACTAATTTGAAATTGTTTGTAAAATACTATTATTCATGACTTTTAAGGGTAAAAGAATATTAGAGATAAAGAATGAACTATTCAGGAGTATCATTTCTTTAATTTGTTAGTATTATGAAGCTAAAAATATGTTCTGATTTCCATAGTTGCTTCGTACAGATTTTTTTTTATTTTTAACTACAATTTTACATTTTCTTACGCATTTATCACAACAATTATTGTTACAAATCACGCCATTCTTGTAAATTCTTCAAGACTGTACATTAGAATGCATAATTGTAAAGTATCAAGTTCCTAAAGTCGTATGATTTGTAACAATTTTTGTGGTAAATGCGTAAGAATGATGTTATTTTTAGTTAACCCTTAAATTGGCAATGTAGCCTATAGGATAAAAAAGGTTAATAGGCTATAGGCTATGCTATAACTTTAATAGAATAATAGAAAAAATGGGTAGGAAAATTAAAATTTCACAATACTAGCCTGTAATATTGCACAACGCATACAATATGGACATTGTGATAGTTGTTTTCTTTACAGTTCGACAAGGTTTAATAAACTAGTGTGAGAAATGAAGTTTTGCCAATTTAAGGGTTAAAATTTAAAGACAAAATCTGTGCAAAGCAACTGACAACACATTTTTAGCTTCAGATCACTAGGCCATGGATAAATATATAATAGGATGCGAAACTGCGGTCAGCACCTTTTTTTTTTTTTTTTGGGGATTTAATTGAAGTGAATTTTAATGGCAGGCAGAGTAACTACATGGATAAATATATAATAGGATGCGAAACTTAATGAGTTTCCCGTAACACATACTAGAGGCGCTGTTGTAGAAATTGATCTTGCTGCCATCTATTTTTGGGAGAGGCGTTATTACAAATAGCAGCGCACCAAGTAGCGAAAAGAATAATTACTCCATGCATTTAGCAGCGCACCTGGTGACGAAAATGTTAAGCTGTGCAGAAAGTATTCCTCCAACCCTCATCGATATTCAAAACTAACCCAATTTAAAATAAAACATTTACAGTTTTATTCCTCACTGCATATTCTACTGAAAATTCTTACCGGAGCCAACAGGAAGATAAAAGAGACGATGTGTTTTACACTACCCGATTAAAATATAAACCAGACAGAAACAAAAAATAAAGCAAAAGGTTAGATAATTGGGATTGTATTCTTTGGGTATTTATTGTACAGCACAATGGAAAAGTCTGCAAGAACTACTTAGATAGTTCAATTTATTATATTACTATTACTTTACAATACATTCAACAACACTATTTTTACAACGTCCATAAACATCACTGTTTAACATACACTGCTTATACACACGTAGTATCACTTCATGTTCACTTAATTAGTAAGTTTCAGTCCATCATCTTCTCTCCTCCCATACAATATCTCGAACGGATAAATAGAGAACTCTCAGTAATGTACCCAACACGTAGTTCTAATGTTCACCACCTACGACGTCTGGCGCTGATCACCTTATTTCAGAGCACCAAATCTAGATGGTGCTGACCGCAGTTTCGCATCCTATTATATATTTATCCATGGTAACTATCTCATGCCCCCATGTTTTAAATTGCTTCCAGTGCACTTCATTAGAACCAGGTACCCAGCTTCGAAGCCGTTAGCCCTGTGAACTTACAATATATTTATTTTCCCCTATTATCATAATACAGGGTTGGTATCTAAGGTCAGCACCATCTGGCAGTGGGGGGGGGGGCTAAAATAAGATGATCAGCGCCCAACGTCGTAGGTGGTGAACATTAGAACTACATGTTGGATACATTACCAGAGTTCTCTATTTATCCGTTCGAGATATTGCTCGAGGACTCGACGAGGAGCCAAGATGGCAGACATAAACTTGCTAATAAGTGAACATAAAGTGACATTACGTATGTGTATAAGCAGTGCATGTTAAACAGTGATGTTATGGACGTTGTAAAATAGCGTTGTTGAATGTATTGTGAAGTAATAGTAATATAATAAATTAAACTATCTAAGTAGTTCTTGCAGACTTTTGAATTGCGCTGTACAATAAATACCCAAAGAATACAATCCCAATTATCTAACCCTTTGCTTTATTTTTTTGTCTCTGTCTGGTTATATTTTAATTGGGTAGTGTAAAATAGATCGTCTCTTTTATCTTCCTGTTGGCTCCGGTAAGAATTTTCAGTAGAATATGCTGTGAGGAATAAAACTGTAAATGTTTTATTTTAAATTGGGTTAGTTTTGAATATCGATGAGGGTTGGAGGGAATACTTTCTGCACAGCTTAACATTTTCGTCACCAGGTGCGCTGCTAAATGCATGGAGTAATTACTCTTTTCGCTACTTGGTGCGCTGCTAGATGTAATAACGCCCCTCCCTCTAACAGGTGGCAGCAAGATCATTTTTTACAACAGCGCCTCTAGTATGTGTTACGGGAAACTCTTTAAGTTTCGCATCCTATTATATATTTATCCATGACTAGGCAATTAAAGAAATGCTGACCTCTCTGACTTATAGTCAAAGAATCAATTAAATTAAATCAATGAACGATTTGGATCACTGAATCATCCGTGTCTTGGTCGACCGACTGAATTACTGATTCACTTTAAGTTTAGCTGAACGACTTGAATCACCGAATCGGTTCAACACTCCTGCGGTATGCCACCAAACCTCATCATGTCCAAAGCATCGTGTCATCGCTTCCGCACTCCTGGCAGCAATTGAGGGGTTGTCAGTCTATTGACAGACAGCGCAGTAATTGCGTCCGACCATTATGCAATCCCCTCCAGCCTTCCTGTGCGAAACCAATCAAGGGCTTCCCCAAGAAACCCCTGCCTTTATGCAACCCGCTAGTGAGAGTTACCCAAGCTCTTTAAAGAGGACGTGATGATGCGAGAATCCAGTCTGTCATTTACATATTCCAGATCCATGCATGTTTCTTGAGGCGGACGAATTTTAAAGGGCTCCAGTAAAGCTGTTTTTTATTTTAATTCCCCGCCTTTTTACGAGACACTTAGAAAAGAATCTACCCCACACAAACGGCAATGCAATTCATGGTCAGCAGTAGGCTATCTTCAGTCCTTTGCGTTATACAGGATGATTTAAAAGTCTGACGACATAGAGGAATTTCGTTATTAGTGGAGATAGCGAAAAATGGAAAAAGGGGATCAGTTGATTGTAGGATGAAAACACAAATAATTTTGTGTAATTTCCTAAATTTAATCATTAAGGATGATTTATGTTCTCTCTTGAAGTGTATACACCATTTTAAAATAATTTAATACAGAAACACAACTATTACATAAAGTGGTCAATAAGCTTTTGTAGCTTTATTCTCTTCCGCTCTAATCAACAATAACAAAAATACAGGTTGCCAGTCGACAATAGAAAACAAAAGACGCGAAAACAAATGAATAAGGTGCATAAACAATTGAATACTCTTTCATATTTAAGTATAAAATATAGGGGTGTCATTTGAAATTTCAAAGTGATGACGGCTGGGGAATGGAGAGAGAAATCTAAAATGCAATTAAGCCTGGTTTCAGACTTTCCCCTCAATATCTAAATTGACGTGTTTTTTGTTTAAATTGAATTCAATTTAAATAATTAGTTATTTAGACTGGGAAGTTTTGAAATTAAATCCCTGTATAACAAGGAAACAAAGTGACTCATTTTTACACGTGTGAGAGGTTTTCTAAACGAGTTTTTAGGCGAATTTAAAATTGTCACAAGTGAAAAAAAAAATAGTTGTAGTCTATACATTTTTTTTTTTGTCAACTACAAAGAATTTCAAAATTATGCAAAAAAAGAATATTAATTTTACTACGTAGTTGTTAAGATTACTGAAATGACAATAGAAGTGCGTTGATATGGCCAGTTGCTATGATTGGTTTGGTCGGCATTAATTCTTACAGCGATAGAAGTTTGGAGAATTAGAACTTAATTAACATGAGCGAGGAAAGCGATGATATAGTGTATTAGATATTCCTTGTGGTATAGAGGAATCAGCAAATAATTTTATGTTAGAGCTCTTTCCTGAAAAGTCTAGACTTCAATACGAGAAAGAGTATGAAGAATTTGTAAGTTGACGGCAGGAAAAAAAAGTCCAGAAGTTGTCGGATGAAGTTCTTCTTGCTTATCTTGGTAGAAAGTCTAAGATTTCAATGTTTTCAATCTGTGGATGAAGTTTTCTGTGTTAAAATCAACTTTCGATGTGAAGGAAATATAGCTGTAAGTAATTACCCTACATTTCTTAAAAGATAAAGTGAAAGTTACAAACATATGTAACGTCTCCAACAGGGCAGTAACTAGAAATTTGTTTAAAAAATTGAATAATTATGTTATATCTTATATTGAATAAATGTTTGAAACTTAGTTATTTTCTTTTTTAAACTTGAATTGTTTCAAGTGTGCAATTTCGTCTTTTTTAAAACAGCGTCATTTTTAACTTTAGACACTTCAATCAATTAAAAAATGACATTCTTTAGAACTTGCTAGTGGAACAATTGGCAGCACTTTGGTACACTTCGCATTTAACGTGATCGCGAAATTCTTACAACTTACTTACAAATGTTTTTTAAGGAACTCGGAGATTCATTGCCACCCTCAGATAAGCCCGCCATTGGTCCCTATCCTGAGCAAGATTAATCCAGTCTCTACCATCATATTCCACCTCTCTCAAATCTGTTTTATATTATCCTCCCATTTACGTCTCGGCCTCCCCAAAGGTCTTTTTCCCTCCGACCTCCCAACTACCATTTCTATATAATTCTGCGTAGCAGATCTCTTGGAGTGGAGGTGGATGGCAGGACCTCAAGGTGAGAAGCTGCCAGTCTTAGCGACAGGTGACTGTGAACGCCAGCATCTGCAGAAGAGGACGTCCGGCATGTTAGCTGACCCTGACCCCGCAGTGACGTTAAATATAGCTTCCAAAAGAATTGATTCATCAGGAGCAGCAAGTGGCAGCCCGCGAGCAACACTTGACCCACCCGACACCTCGCAAGTGGCAGATTTACGATCCAGCTGCCATATGGTGTCTGCACAACCAGAAGCCCACCACCCTCGCCAGCCCCTGCTCTTCGTCTACACTTACAGCTCGCACTGTAATTTATGTTCGAAGACCTCTCCCTGCAGTTTGCAGCTGCGAATACAGAGGAACTGCCTTCCATTCACGGGAATGTAGTGAATATTTAATTCACGATAATGGATGCATCAACTTTATCTTGTATTTGTTTCTTATTGTCTCATGGATATTCCACTATTAAATACTACGTTTTGCAAGTTTCGATGGCACATAAAAATGTAACTGTCTTCGTCGTTACATGGAGGACAAGATAAAGACGCCGAGAACAAAAAGGAATACAGAGACAACAAAGGGAATACAAGGAAAACAAAGGGAATCAATTACATCAAATGAAATAGAAGGAAAACAAAGGGAATACAATGACAACAAAGAGAATACAAGGAAAACAAAGGGCATAGAGTGACAACAAAGGGAATACAGTGACAACAAAGGGAATACAAGGAAAACAAAGGGAATACAGTGACAACAAAGGGAATACAAGGAAAACAAAGGGAATACAGTGACAACAAAGGGAATACAAGGAAAACAAAGGGAATACAGTGACAACAAAGGGAATACAAGGAAAACAAAGGGAATACAGTGACAACAAAGGGAATACAAGGAAAACAAAGGGAATACAGTGACAACAAAGGGAATACAATGAAAACAAAGGGAATACAAGGAAAACAAAGGGAATACAATGACAACAAAGGGAATACAAGGAAAACAAAGGGAATCAATTACATCAAATGAAATAGAAGGAAAACAAAGGGAATACAATGACAACATAGGTAGTACAAGGAAATCAAACGGAATACAGTGACAACAAAGGGAATACAAGGAAAACAAAGGGAATATAGTGACAACAAAGGGAATACAAGGAAAACAAAGAGGATATAGTGACAACAAAGGGAATACAAGGAAAACAAAGGGAATACAGTGACAACAAAGGGAATACAATGAAAACAAAGGGAATACAATGACAACAAAGGGAATACAAGGAAAACAAAGGGAATACAATGACAACAAAGGGAATACAAGGAAAACAAAGGGAATCAATTACAACAAATGAAATAGAAGGAAAACAAAGGGAATACAATGACAACATAGGTAGTACAAGGAAATCAAAGGGAATACAGTGACAACAAAGGGAATACAAGGAAAACAAAGGGAATATAGTGACAACAAAGGGAATACAGTGACAACAAAGGGAATACAAGGAAAACAAAGGGAATACAATGACAACAAAGGTAGTACAAGGAAATCAAAGGGAATACAGTGACAACAAAAGGAATACAAGGAAAACAAAGGGAATACAAGGGAATAGAGTGACAACAAAGGGAATACAAGGAAAACAAAGGGAATCAATTACAACAAATGAAATAGAAGGAAAACAAAGGGAATACAAGGGAAGAAAAGGAATACAAGGAAAACAAAGGGAATACAGTGACAACAAAGGAAATGCAAGGAAAACAAAGGGAATACAGTGACAACAAAGGGAATAGAAGGAAAACAAAGCGAATAGAGTGACAACAAAGGGAATACAAGGAAAACAAAGGGAATACAGTGACAACAAAGGGAATACAAGGAAAACAAAGGGAATACAGTGACAACAAAGGGAATACAAGGAAAACAAAGGGAATACAGTGACAACAAAGGGAATACAAGGAAAACAAAGGGAATACAGTGACAACAAAGGGGATACAAGGAAAACAAAGGGAATACAGTGACAACAAAGGTAATACAAGGAAAACAAAGGGAATACAGTGACAACAAAGGGAATACAAGGAAAACAAAGGGAATACAGTGACAACAAAGGGAATACAATGAAAACAAAGGGAATACAAGGAAAACAAAGGGAATACAATGACAACAAAGGGAATACAAGGAAAACAAAGGGAATCAATTACATCAAATGAAATAGAAGGAAAACAAAGGGAATACAATGACAACATAGGTAGTACAAGGAAATCAAACGGAATACAGTGACAACAAAGGGAATACAAGGAAAACAAAGGGAATACAGTGACAGCAAAGGGAATACAAGGAAAACAAAGGGAATATAGTGACAACAAAGGGAATACAGTGACAACAAAGGGAATACAAGGAAAACAAAGGGAATACAATGACAACAAAGGGAATACAAGGAAATCAAAGGGAATACAGTGACAACAAAAGGAATACAAGGAAAACAAAGGGAATACAAGGGAATAGAGTGACAACAAAGGGAATACAGTGACAACAAAGGGAATACAAGGAAAACAAAGGGAATCAATTACAACAAATGAAATAGAAGGAAAACAAAGGGAATACAATGGAAGAAAAGGAATACAAGGAAAACAAAGGGAATACAGTGACAACAAAGGAAATGCAAGGAAAACAAAGGGAATCAATTACAACAAATGAAATAGAAGGAAAACAAAGGGAATACTAGGGAAGAAAAGGAATACAAGGAAAACAAAGGGAATACAGTGACAACAAAGGAATGCAAGGAAAAAAAAGGAAATACAATGACAACAAAGGGAGTACAAGGGAAACAAAGGGAATACAGTGACAACAAAGGGAATACAAGGAAAACAAAGGGAATACAGTGACAACAAAGGGAATACAGTGACAACAAAGGGAATACCGTGACAACAAAGGGAATACAAGGAAAACAATGGTAGTACAAGGAAATCAATGGGAATACAGTGACAACAAAGGGAATACATGGAAAACAAAGGGAATATAGTGACAACAAAGGGAATACAGTGACAACGAAGGGAATACAAGGAAAACGAAGGGAATCCAATGACAACAAAGGTAGTACAAGGAAAACAAAGGGAATACAAGGGAAGAAAAGGAATACAAGGAAAACAAAGGGAATACAGTGACAACAAAGGGAATACAAGGAAAACAAAGGGAATCAATTACAACAAATGAAATAGAAGGAAAACAAAGGGAATACAAGGGAAGAAAAGGAATACAAGGAAAACAAAGGGAATACAGTAACAACAAAAGGAATACAAGGAAAACAAAGAGAATACAGTGACAACAAAGGGAATACAAGGAAAACAAAGGGAATCAATTACAACAAATGAAATAGAAGGAAAACAAAGGGAATACGAGGGAAGAAAAGGAATACAAGGAAAACAAAGCGAATACAGTGACAACAAAGGAAATGCAAGGAAAACAAAGGAAATACAGTGGCTACAAAGGGAATACAAGGAAAACAAAGGGAATACAGTGACAAGAAAGGGAATACAAGGAAAACAAAGGGAATACAGTGACAACAAAGGGAATACAAGGAAAACAAAGGGAATACAGTGACAACAAAGGGAATACAAGGAAAACAAAGGGAATACAGTGACAACAAAGGGAATACAAGGGAAACAAACGGAATACAGTGACAACAAAGGGAATACAAGGAAAACAAAGGGAATCAATTACAACAAATGAAATAGAAGGAAAACAAAGGGAATACAAGGGAAGAAAAGGAATACAAGGAAAACAAAGGGAATACAGTGACAACAAAGGAAATGCAAGGAAAACTAATGCAATACAAGGACAACAAAGTAAAAGAAAGGAAATACAACAAAATCAAAGAGAATACAAGAAAAATAAAGGGAATAGAAAAAACAAAGGGAATAGAAAAAATAAAGGGAATAGAAAAAGGAAAGGAAATACAAGAAAAATAAAGGGAATAGAAAACGCAAAGGGAATAGAGAAAGTAACGGGAATACAAGAAAAATAAAGACAATAGATAAAGCAAAAGGGATACAAGAATAACAAAGACAATACAAGAAAAATAAAGGGAATAGAAAAAGCAAAGGGAATACAAGATAAATAAAGACAATAGAAAAAGCAAAGGGAATACAAGAAAAATAAAAGGATTACAAGAAAATCAAAGGGAATATAACAAAAACTAAGACAAACAAAGGGACTACAACAAAAACAAAGATAATAGAAATGATTTTATTCTTTAGCGATATAAATAGGCTAATATTCAAATTATAATTTGTATTCTGTTACCGTTCTTTCGCGTTATAAATAATATTCAAGTTACCATTATCATTTATATTCTGATATCGTTCTTTAGCGACATAAATAACATACACTTAATATTAGTTTTGGAAGAATACAGTTGCAGAATACTGGTGTTAGTTTTTTCTTTCTACATTATTACATTATATTATTTTCAAACATAATAAATTGAAAAGGAGTGACGAGGAATTGAACCTCAGACGTTTACATCAAAATCCCGACGTTCTTCAGACTGAACTACGAGGGCACAAGTATAGAAACATTTGCGGAAAAATTGGCCCAATTCCCCTCCAAGATTTTCTGATGATTTGTAGAAGTTCGTCCAGGATGCGGGGGACAAAGGTTAATTGGGATTTCCTGGTATCTGATCGGGTCAAAAATCCTGATAGAACTAATATTTAACCCTTGCGGTGAATTTCGGTGAAGTCCGGAGGGCACAACTAGCTAAATCCTCTCTCTTCACCGCCACGCTTGGGCCCCATAGAATCTATTAAGATTCGAAAACGACAGTGGTGTGCGGAAAGCAACGGGAAATTAACGCATTTATCCTTCCCATGAAAAACTGCAAACATGAGCAAAGAAAGCTTTTAACAGAAAAAGAAGCATCTTCTGCGACCTCTGGAAAAAGAACTAAGGAACAGACTAGTGAAGTGTTTTGTGTGACACTGTATGGGGAAAGAACATGGACATTACGATGAAATGAAGAGAAACATATAGAAGCGTTTGAAATGTGGATGTGGAGAAAAATGGAACGTGTGAAGTGAACAGAGAGAATAAGAAATGAAGTTGTGTTTGAAAAAAGTGGATGAAAAAAGTATGATGGTGAAACTGATTAGAAAGAGAAAAAAGGAATTGGTTGGGTCACTGATTGAGAAGAAACTGCCTACTGAGGGATGCACTGGAAGGAATGGTGAACGGAAGAAGAGTTCGAGGCAGAAGAAGATATCAAATAATAGACGACATTAAGATATGTGGATTATGTGCGGAGACTAAGAGGAAGGCAGAAAATAGGAAAGATTGGGTAATGCTGGGTTTGCAGTGAAAGACCTGCCCATGGGCAGAACGCTTATGTATGTCCAGGATGCTTGGAATGTCGTGGCTGAGAATGGTAGTTATTTGAAAAGACTCTAGTCGATTCCATGCCCACTCGACTGCAAGAATGCTGGGTAACGTTCGGTGCTGGACGCCGGACTCATTTCACCGGCATTATTACCTTCACCTCATTCAGACGCTAAATAACCAAGATGTTGATAAAGCGTCGTAAAAATATAATCGAATGCAAGATGTGATCGAGATGTGGGAAAGATAGATTAAATATATTGAATCGTAGCTTTTTGTTTTGTTTTTTGAACGATTAATTGTTTGAATGTTCTAAGGCAGACGCCAGTAAGTTTTCATTTAATTTGCAGCCATAATGTCATAATGAGTAATGATAAAGGCATGGCATAATACATTCATGAACCTGATGTTAATTACTAAAATAATCATAAAAGGGAAAGGAGCAATTATGTATATTTTGTATCTCTCTGTTAAAAATAAAACAAAAAAAATAAAATAAAGAGCACGAGGTTGTATTCGAACGCACGATCTCACGAATAAGAGGCCAGCACGCTACCATTACGCTATCAAATAACACGAATAATGCTTTAATTATAACTGTAGATATCAGGCAACGTGATATAACAACATGTAACATCGCCTGTCTCCGAACTGCAGCGAAGATACCCGAAGGGAACTTTGCTTTTGGAGAGCGGCCACTTTTCTTTTGACAACTGCACATAATGTATGTGTGTAAACGTAGAATTGGAAAAATAAATAGAAACAACTTACAAAAAAACAATATTATGAGGGTTCAAGTTTTTAATTCTTGGTTCACCTTATAACACCGTTTTCAAATTGCTATTGTTCTGATAGAAGTCTCTGTAATTCCGAAAATTGTGTGCTTGGGAGTTCCTACAGAATTTGTCTTCTGGTATTAGGAGTACGGTATAGTATAATGAGACGGGAGGTATTAGAATTTAGTTTCTAAAATGAACCAAGGATTGAATTCTACATAGTTTGCAATCGATGACATTTCTAGGCTTGTAGAACACACGTTTAGGTCGAGTACATCAATTGCCTCAAATACATCCTCAGTTTTCGTGTATTCCCGATAGGAGACACTAACTTAGATTCTACATACTTTGTAATCGAAAGCTCACGAATTGTCTTCAAATACATCTTTTCTCAGTCTAAGTTCTTTGCAATCGATGTCATTTCTAGGCGTGTAGAACAAAAGTTTAGGTCAAGCATACCAGTTAATGTCTCCAAATACCTCTTCACTGATTGCGTATTCCTTCCGTTTTCTAGATTAGCTGTCAGAACGGTAGATAGCAGCAATTGTCTTATATACCTATTACACATATTTTAGAATAAATTACTCAATTACGCTTACTTTAAATGCTGAGATACGTTGGCCTTTTACCTAACAAGATTATCCTTCCAGTTTTTTAATCTATCCCCATTCTTAAATTTCTATGTTTAGACTATTCCTATAATTATTTATTCCCTGGGACCCTCTAGTGATCTTAGTTCCTTTACCTATTTACGTAGAAATATGTAACAATCTATCGGCAGGTGGTGAAGGGGGTTTTCCTTTATTTTGTTTTATTTTTAGTAGAATTTAATGGAATATAAGTAACCATTTTTCTTTGTAAAATAGGTAATTTTATTTAATAGTTATATGTTATGTAATACCTTATGTTAATTGAACAAACCGATATTTATATTATGTTATCGTTCTTTAGTGATCCTGTATATATAATATTGAAGTTATTTGTATTCTGTTATCGTTGTTAGCGATATAAATAATATTCAATTTATCATTTATATTCTGTTATCGTTCTTTAGCGACATAACATAAATTTAATATTAGTTTTGGAACAATACAGTTGCATAATACTGGTGTTAGTTTTTTCTTTTTACATTATTACATTATATTTATCTTCAAACACAATAAAATGAAAAGGAGTGACGAGGAATTCAACCTCAGACGTTTACATCAAAATCTCGACGTTCTTCCGACTGAACTACGAGACCGTAAGTTAAGAAACATTTGCGGAAAAATTGGCCCAATTCCTTTCCAAGATTTTCTGATGATTTGTAGAAGTTCGTCCAGGATGCGGGGGACAAAGGTTAATTGGGATTTCCTGGTATATGATCGGGTCAAAAATCCTGATGGAACTAATATTTAACCCTTGCGGTGAATTTCGGTGAAGTCCGGAGGGCACAACTAGCTAAATCCTCTCTCTTCACCGCCACGCTTGGGCCCCCTAGAATCTATTAAGATTCGAAAGGGACAGTGGTGCGCGGAAAGCAACGGGAAATTAACGCATTTATCCTTTCCAAGAAAAACTGCAAACATGAGCAAAAAAAGCTTTTAACAGAAAAAGAAGCATCTTCTGCGACCTCTGGAAAAAGAACTAAGGAACAGACTAGTGAAGTGTTTTGTGTGGGACTGTATGGGGAAAAAACATGGACATTACGATGAAATGAAGAGAAACATATAGAAGCGTTTGAAATGTGGATGTGGAGAAAAATGGAACGTGTGAAGTGAACAGAGAGAATAAGAAATGAAGTTGTGTTTGAAAAAAGTGGATGAAAAAAGTATGATGGTGAAACTGATTAGAAAGAGAAAAAAGGAATTGGTTGGGTCACTGATTGAGAAGAAACTGCCTACTGAGGGATGCACTGGAAGGAATGGTGAACGGGAGAAGAGTTCGAGGCAGAAGAAGATATCAAATAATAGACGACATTAAGATATGTGGATTATGTTAGACTAAGAGGAAGGCAGAAAATAGGAAAGATTGGAGAATGCTGGGTTTGCAGTGAAAGACCTACCCATGGGCAGAACGCTTATGTATGTCCAAGATGCTTGGAATGTCGTGGCTGAGAATAGTAGTTATTTGAAAAGACTCTAGTCGACTCCATGCCCACTCGACTGCAAGAATGCTGGGTAACGTTCGGTGCTGGACCCCGGACTCATTTCACCGGCATTATTACCTTCACTTTATTCAGACGCTAAATAACCAAGCTGTTGATAAAGCGTCGTAAAAAATAATCGAATGCAAGATGTGATCGAGATGCGGGAAAGATAGATTAAATATATTGAATCGTAGCTTTTTGTTTTGTTTTTTGAACGATTAATTGTTTGAATGTTCTAAGACAGACGCCAGTAAGTTTCTTTTGTTTATGCCACGAAATATATTTTTGTTGAGAATAAAATCTTTTTTTTTCTTTTCATTTGCAGCCATAATGTCATAATGAGTAATGATAAAGGCATGGCATAACACATTCATGAACCTGACGTTAATCACTAAAATAATCATAAAAGGGAAAGGAGCAATTATGTATATTTTGTATCTCTCTCTTAAAAACAAACAACCAAATAACATAAAGTGCACGAGGTTGTATTTGAACGCAGGACCTCACGAATAAGAAGCCAGCACGCTACCATTACGCTATCAAGTAACACAAATAATAGGCTTACTTTAATTATAACTGCAGATATCAGGCAACGTGATATAATAACATGTAACATCGCCTGTCTCCGAACTGTAGCGAAGATACCCGAAGGGAACTTTGCTTCTGGAGAGCAGCCACTTTTTCTTTTGACAACTGTACTCATCAGAATATGTCATTAATAAATTATACACAACTAACATCAGAATGCGAAATATCGACTTTACATATCGTCATTTCGATAGTCGGCCTGGTTGGCGGAGATGGTATAGCGCTGGTCTTCTATGCCCGAGTTTGCGGGTTCAATCCCAGGCGAGGTTGATGGTACTTAAGTGTGCTTAAATGAGACAGGCTCGTGTCAGTAGATTTAGTGGCATGTAAAAGAACTCCTGCGGGACAAAATTCCTGCACCGGCGACGCTGATATAACCTCGGCAGTTGCGAGCGTCGTTAAATAAAACATAACATTTTTTTAAACATTCATTTCGATATGCATATTCGTTTCCGGTCTCGGTTTATTGTGAATCAAAAGTCTTCACGTTCACGTGTTCCGCTTCCCGTTCTCGTTCCCGTTTATTGTGGACCTGCCTTAAGAGGTTGCTCTCACAATTCTTAAATAGCCGATTCGAAAATTTTCAATAATTTATGCTCGACCATGCCGAAATGTAGTAATTATACACCTGGTGTCAGCCTCATTAAAGTACACCTATTCATTAAAGTTCAGGTGTTCCACCAATCTCAAAATACCATTGTAGCAATATGAAAGCGCAAGTATCGATTGTTCTCGGATATGCAATCGAAAGACGACAATAAATCAATAAATAACCTATATTTGAAATAAAGTCAGTTTTGTTACAATAATAATTAGCGTTAATTGTGAATTGTATTCAAATAAATTCAATTTGTCATCTTGTTTTTCAATGTCAAGGTCAATGTCGACATCTGTTTCTCGGAAAAAATCAATACTTTCTCGTCTGCGCATATCTCACAATTTACGACATATTGCACAAGGTCAGTTGCGCTCCTCAGTCAGATAAGAATAACATGAATACTTATGAATAATTTCAAATTAGAAATATGGTCGAGCATAAAAAGTCGTATGAAACTCGCTTGCGCTCGTTTCATAAACATACTCGCGTCTTAATTACTACCATTATAGGCTCGTTGCATAATGTACTATTAAAATCTGGCAAACCGCATCGACCTAGATAGAATTCACGGAATATTAAAGCCGATCTCTGTCACAGAGCTACGGTAGACATCCGATCACATTTTTCTTAATCTTTATTCCTTGCTTTTTATTTCTAATTCACTCCTCTTTTTAACTCCGTTCCTCCCTCCTGGATTGTTTTCTCTGCTGATTCACTTCGTCGCCGCCTGAATGGACTTGGCCACAACTTTTCTAATTTACAGCGCAGAACTGTGGCGCTAAAATGTGTTCAGTTACGACCTTGAAAAATGGGGGATGACGTGTACAAATTAGGGTTGGAGGGTGGGAGTTATTAATTAGTTTCAGCAGCAGGAAATCTCGCGCTCTCCCCTCTTTATTGCTTCAGACCCCCGCTGCGAGTGAAGGCGGCTGGGTCTTCACGGAAGTTCGTTGCCTAGCAGTGCCGAAGTGTTCTCTCCTTGTTTAACAAGTGTGTGCTACTCACAGCTCCATTATTAATTATTATTAAATCGAATTATATAGGCCTACAGTATTACAACACGACTATGGAACATCTCAAATTTTAAGAAAAAAAAAGTATGTTAATGTCAGGAAGATAAAACATAGACTACTATTTAATTAAACAGTTCCGCAACAATTCAGTCCTTTGCCCATGTTTCAACATCAGCCACTTAAAGGGAGAAGATGGTTAAGGACACTCTTATAAGTAGGAGGCGGATGTTGATGAAAAGTCATCTTATTTTTCACATTAGTACGATGCTTATTGGTTTGGAAGTAAATCCCGAAAAGACAAAGTATATGATTATGTCTCGTGACCAGAATATTGTACGAAATGGAAATATAAAAATTGGAGATTTATCCTTCGAAGAGGTGGAAAAATTCAAATATCTTGGAGAAACAGTAACAAATATAAATGACATTCGGGAGGAAATTAAACGCAGAATAAATATGGGAAATGCGTGTTATTATTCGGTTGAGAAGCTTTTATCACCCAGTCTGCTGTCCAAAAATCTGAAAGTTAGAATTTATAAAACAATTATATTACCGGTTGTTCTGTATGGTTGTGAAACTTGGACTCTCACTCTGAGAGAGGAACATAGGTTAAGGGTGTCTGAGAATAAGGTGCTTAGGAAAATATTTGGGGCTAAGAGGGATGAAGTTACAGGAGAATGGAGAAAGTTACACAACACAGAACTGCATGCATTGTATTCTTCACCTGACATAATTAGGAACATTAAATCCAGACGTTTGAGATGGGCAGGGCATGTAGCACGTATGGGCGAATCCAGAAATACATATAGAGTGTTAGTTGGGAGACCGGAGGGAAAAAGACCTTTAGGGAGGCCGAGACGTAGATGGGAGGATAATATTAAAATGGATTTGAGGGAGGTGGGGTATGATGATAGAGACTGGATTAATCTTGCACAAGATAGGGACCGCTGGCGGGCTTATGTGAGGGCGGCAATGAACCTTCGGGTTCCTTAAAAGCCAGTAAGTAAGTAAGTAAGTAAGTACGATGCTTATTAATATACAAATACTTCCTATGTTAATGTCAACGGAAAAAAGTAATTTCTTATATTGCATTTTTTGCATTTTTTGACGTTTTTCAACTAATAGGTCATTTTTTGGGCATTTTTGAACATTTTTAATACTTTGAAGAACTTTTAGATCATTTGAGGACCGTTTTTGCAAAACTTGCTACCGTCGAGCGGGGTGACTTTGTGCCATTCGCGCTTTTCATAAAAAAAAAAGTGAGGAAGTAGTCTTTAAGGGGAGTTGGTCATTATCGCATGCAAAATAATGGTAAAAATAGCCTATCTTCTAGCAGTCATAAATATAATAGTCTGCTATTTATCAGTGGTCTTTCATTTTTGTTAGCTATGTGTGTATACATATTAAGCTTTAAAATGAAAAAGAATGGTGACTCTAGAGTAAATATATATCCTTAAATTATTTTTTTTAATTAAGCTCAATTTGTTTTTATAAATTCACTACATGTCTATGATTAGGTACACTCTATTCACTTATTATAACACATATTGAATTGAAACTTTGACCACTTACTGCTAATAGATACTAAAACATACCCTACTAAAATTATTCATATATCTGTAATATTATGGGCATAGGGCTTATAGTAATCATCACCGTCAATAAATTTAAAAAAATTGAAGATTAGTATAAGCCCTATGCCCATAATATTATAGACATTTAATAATTTTAGTAGGGTATGTTTTAGTATCTGTTAGCAGTAAGTGGCCAAAATTTTAATTCAATGTGTGCTATGATAAGTGAATAGAGTGTACTAAATCACAGGTATGTAGTGAATTTATATAAAACATATGTTTAAATTCAAAAATTAATTTAAGGGTAAGATTTACACTAGATTAACCATTCTTTTTTCATTTTAAAGTTTAATGTGTATACATATATCACTAAAAAATGAAATAGCTGTGATAAAGAGTATTACATTTATGACTGCTTGAAGATAGGCTATATTTACCATTACTTTGCATGCGATAACGTCCAATTCCCCTTAAAACCGTCACAAGGTTTTAAAGACTACTAAACGTAAGGAAGTAGACTTTAAAATCTTGTCACGGTCTTAAAGAATACTTCCATACATTTTTCTCGAATGACACAAAGTCACCTTCATGGCACGAAGTCACCCGTCGCGATGGTAACTGTAAAAACTAAATTTTATAGGAAACACAAAAAACTGAAATAACTGTAAGTTTTGCTATAGCTGTCACATAGCAGAAAGCAAGTTTTGAAAAAAACGATCACACTTTGACACACTACTGTGAAGGAAATAATAAGATTTTCCTAAGAACCCTTTAGCATCATGTAGAGGTCTGTCTTATGTTAACTAATCCATCAAAATCTCAATTTTGAAAATTTTGCATTTAGCAAGTTTTCTAAAAACGGTCCTCATTTGGAATGCATTTTAATTTCTTCTTTACAGATAGGTCTGTTAAATCATTTTCTAACCAAAGAGGTCAGTAGTAATTACCCACTGAATAAATGAATAACAGTGAAGTTTGAGTTTTATAGTTTGGAACAGACTCTAAAGTCCATCCCTCATTCCACTGAAGGCTTCACTTCACACAACGGAAGTAATATGAAATGCTTGACAGCAGCTTAGTTTAACTGCTACTGTTCTTTTGTCGGTAAGAAGGTGTCTTTAGAATTTGTTTGGAAGGGGGAAAACTTTCACCATGTCCTGGTCAGTACGTTGTGTTCTCAACATGGTTCGGAAGGATGTCTACTGCAATAGACAGTATTTTTAACACAAAGATTGCAAGAATGTACGCTGCGCCCACAATTTGTTTTGTCATTCACACTCTCTCATCTGGAAGATCTGGTAACAAAAGTGAAGCTCGGAAGGGGGAGGAGACGGAGAATGAAGGCACTGACATGGACTACCCCTGATTGAAACACATTGTAAACCCTCATTAAAATCTATAGTTTTCCCTTAAAACTCTTCAGTTTGTTGCATGTTCTTTTCCTTTATCTCAGCCAAATTCCAGGAAGTTGCCTCCTCTCTCCGAGATTTGCAGGGCAGTCATTGAAACAAGGTGACTAATTTTTAAGAAGTTGTGGTGCGAATACGGTGAATAATATTTAAATGTCATTTTCTTTTAATTTCATGTCATTTTTCCATTAGTTTAAGGGCATTTTAATGATCATTTTAAGTAGATTTTTAGGTCATCAACATCTGCCCCTACTTACTGTATAAATAAGCCTATGGTTTTTAAAACTTTCACAATTTTCACCCAAAATTTGTGAAATTCTGACTACATAAACAGCCCTACAATACTATCATCTGTACAAAATTTGGTACAACTGGGGTTATTAGTTTTGAAATTACATTTTTTTTAAATAGAATTTATATTGCCGTCTCTAAAAAGGCTCCTTGCGTCAAAGTTTTTAAAATGTTTAGTTCATATTTGTTCAAAAGCTTGAAAATAGTCATGGGAATAAAAATTAATTGGGTTTTTGAGCTCAGTCTAAATAGAGAGTCACAATAAATTTATTAATTTCATGAATTTACCAGCATATTTTATTCTAATTAAGTCAAAAGGAGAATAGCAATGGCGGCAATGGCGTTTCATTTCTATAGAGTCGACATGACGTAAATTTCTATCTGAGACGGAATATTATTTTGATAACGAACAAGAGGAGACGTTGTAGTCTAGGACTGAAGACACGATATCGACGTAATACTAAAACATAAGCTGTAACTGTTGTTAAAGGAATTACAAACGCGGTGAATGTGCAGTAGTTAGTCAACTGGCGCCGATGCTGCTGTGAAGACGAGTTGGCTGGGAAATACGAGCGTCATCGACTACAGAATGTGCGAGTGAATCATTCAGACGAGTGGTTGCGGATGACACGGATTACTGAATCGACTCGATCAATTAATCAGTGCAATTACTACGTACCTCTGTCATGGTGCCATGCTGAACACAGGTTGTCATGGTGATGGCGGATATTTACTCTCTCAATCTGCACTGATATGTGACAGACAGAGAAAAAATTTAGTAATTAAATTATATTTTACATATTACCAAACTCATATCCGCCGCTCTTCTCTTCTCTTCTCTTCTCTTCTCTTCTCTTCTCTTCTCTTCTCTTCTCTTCTCTTCTCTTCTCTTCTCTTCTCTTCTCTTCTCTTCTCTTTCTTCCCTAACTTCCTTCTCTTCTCTTTCCTTCTCTTCTCTTCTCTTCTCTTCTCTTCTCTTCTCTTCTCTTCTCTTCTCTTCTCTTCTCTTCTCTTCTCTTCTCTTCTCTTCTCTTCTCTTCTCTTCTCTTCTCTTTCTCTTTCCTCTTCTCTTCCTTCTCTTCTCTTCTCTTCTCTCTTCTCTCTCTCTCTCTTCTCTCCTCTCTCTCCTCTTCTCTTCTCTCTCCTCTAACCTTCCCTTTCCTTTCCCTATCCTTCCTTCCCTTCTCTTCTCTTCTCCTTCTCTTCTCTTCTCTTCTCTTCTCTTCTCTTCTCTTCTCTTCTCTTCTCTTCTCTTCTCTTCTCTTCTTCTCTTTCCCTTTCCCTTCTTCTTTCTAGCGCTTTATCGTAAGTCAATATTCCACCAATTGAACTACTAAGGCTTCGTAGTGGTGGTGGTGGTGATGGTGGTGGTGGTGGTGGTGGTGATGGGTGTGGTGGTGGTAGTGGTGGGTGTGGTGGTGGTGGCAAGAGTTATTAACTTTGTACCAATAATAATAATGATGATGATAATAATAATAATACTAATAATGATAATGATAATAATAATGATAATAATAATAATAATAATAATAATAATAATAATAATAATAATAATATAGTGGAAACTGTTCTGAAACGGCCGTACGGAGTAATAAGATATATTACTTTTTTCTTTTAATTTACGAAACATCCAGTAGTAATTCTATTGCACTCTGTCGCCAAAAAGTACCATTTTAAAAATTTATTTTCACTTCTATTAGAGAAAAGTCCCTGAAACTTTTACCATCTAGCCTATTAGACGGGATCCAGTTCACTCGTCACAAATTATACTCGTCATCTGTCCGATTCGTCATACATTACATTTTCGTTACAGCACTGTAGGTCACTTGGTACAGTTTTGTCGTAGAATTGAATGTCACACGATACTCGTTTGCAACGTTTTTATGATTTTTATTTTTGTAACGCAAAATATGTTCATGGTTTTAATTGTAGGCCTACCGGAAAGCGTTTCTATGACTTTTGTAGTACCGCAAAACTTTTGTACTGTATCGAAAAACGCTTCCATGGTTTTTATTTTTCATGATGTCACAAAACATTTTAATAGTTCTTATTCTTAAATATTTCAAAACATTTTCAGGCCTTTTATTTTTGAAGTTTCTGAAAACATTTCCATGGTTTTTGTTTTTATACTGTTATGTTTATTGTATAGCAAAACATTTCTTTGTCTTCGATGAACTGAAAATTATTGGAGGCATATATATTGAAACTAAACGAAGAAAAATTGATATTTTTGTGGCGAATCTGTTACTGTGGCCTATCATTCTTCTACGATGAAAAGCTCTGCGACAAACAAACGTTGACTAATCGTTACATTGGCGGAAAGTTTGTGACGAAAACCCCTAGATACCTATTAAATACACATTTTAATATAAAAATGTAGATATTTAAAAATTTGGAAATGAATCCTCTATGTTGCTTTCCCAAGAGTTCCATCACTGGACTCATTAAGTATTTTATCTGAGAACATAATTTTAATTCTGTTTACCACTAAATAATGTTTGTCCCTGATTCCATGATTTTTATTTTTATAACGCAAAACAAAATGTAAACCATTTTTCTTAGTCGTTCTCAGTCCTAATGGACTTTCTTAAAACAATTTCCTTTCCCCATAAAAATTTTTAATTGTCCAAAAACCCAAATTCCAAAAGTCCACCTTTGGCCATATCAGAACATGTGCACATGATATTTCCACCCTTGTTCCATGTTCTACAAATCGTGATTGTTTTCAGTTTGATAGCGCAGTTTTTAAAATTAAATAACTTTGGTGTAAAATGAATAAAAGTGACATTAATAATCTTTTTATAATTCAAAAGTGTAGTCAAAACAGGTTTTCCATTTATTTTGTTTTTCTTAAAATACAAAATTTTTGCATAATTTGTTTTTAAGGCATACTTTTATGTTTATGAAAAATAAAAACATTTCTTTGTCTTGATGAATATCAGGAGCAGGTAAAGAAAAAATCGTTTGATTATGAACAACTTGTAAAAAAAATACGCCATTTTCAACAGAACATTAAAAACTGAATGGAGTATCATTTTCTGCGATGAAAAACTCTTTGAAAAACAAACGTAAAACAAATCGGAGACTTGGCCAGAGAAAAATAAGAAGAGGTCACATGAAAACCCAAAACAGGCAACTGACGCCATTTGCTCAAAAATGTGATATGGATGGAAAACGATCAAGTGACATACCAGGATGCCCTTTCAATGGATGCTGCAGGAATTTAGCAGATTTTTGGTTCAATAACTGGACAATTAAGGGGTTTATCAGAACATGGCCGTAACAGGAGCACCCACCTTACATGAATTAATGAATAACATGCTTTCACATTTACTTAATAGAGTTTAAGATATAATAGAACAGCACCAGGTGATGCATGTATGCATGTATCGTAAGTACACTATTAGTGGTTGCTATGGGAACAGTATTGGACGTCTCTTGTGTGAACCGGAGTTGCGGTTGTTCTGCATTCCATCTCTGGAGGCGACTTCTGTGAATTTCCACGTCACGAGGCATAAAAGAGAGGAAATTTCAATTTTATAATTCCAAGTTTTGCTCCATAGTTAGCAGGATGTATTTCAGGTTACATTTTCTTGGAATTCTCACCCTCACAGCCAGTGCCGCGTGCTCGGGATACCGACAGCAATATTGCATGAGTGGAAGAGGAGGCAATGAAAAATGAAGTAGGATGAACATGAGAATGATGTGGACCAGGTGAAAATGAAAAAAGGACAGAAAGAGGAGGAAAACCTTTACTGAGAAATGGAAAATAAAAATTATTATAGAAGGAAAGCAAAGAGAAGGCAGTGAAAGACTTTTAAATAAGAAGATAAAACTGAAAGAAAGTATTAAATGAAAATGAAGAAATGCATGTAATAAAAATTTATATAAGAACAAAGGTAGAATGAAGGAAAGAGGTACAGGAATGAATTAACTAAAAAAAAGGAAAACAAGGAAGGGGTAAAGAAAAATAAGAAATAGATGGATAGCAATGAAAACGAAAAGCAGAAAATATAAATTGACGAGGGAAAGAAACCAGAAAGTAATTCTAGAAAGACTGATTATAACCTTCTTGATGGAGTAATTAACAACGTTGTATGATCTTGAACAGTTGCATGCCAAGATAAGTCCAAGGAATCGCCATGGAATTACCTGTCATTCGGTTCAGAGTTTGAGAAGACTTTTGAAAAGACACGACCATGTAACCAGTCCAATCGGTATTCGAACCCAATTCCGAGCGCAACTTCGAATGTCTATTAAGTGAAACAAAAATATCAGAAAGAAGATGAAACTGAGATTGAATGAATGCAGAATTCATTGAAAGAAATGAAGAATTGACGAAGAAAATAAGAAAGGAATTTAATAATTAAGGGGAAAAATCATCATCATCATAATCATAATCATACTCATCATCATCATCATTATCATCATCATGTCCTTCACGTGTTAGATCCTAGTCCCAACATTTTCGTGGTCTTCCAAAATTTTCCCTTCCTCTTTGTACATAGACAAGAATTAATTTCTAGGCCATCTAGTGCGATCCATCCTTTCGACATGTTTAATCCGCTGAAGTCTATATCGTTGAGTCCACACCTGTGGAGTAACGGTCAGCGCGTCTGGCCACGAAACCAGGTGGCCCGGTTTTGAATCCCTGTCGGGGCAAGTTACCTGGTTGAGGTTTTCTCCGGGGTTTTCCCTCAACCCAATACGAGCAAATGCTGGGTAACTTTCGGTGCTGGACCCCGGACTCATTTCGCCGGCATTATCACCTTCATGTCATTCAGACGCTAAATAACCTAGATGTTGATACAGCGTCGTAAAATAACCCAATAAATAATAATATATCGTTGAATGAACGAACGAATGAATGAAAGAAGGAACGAATGAATTAATTAATTACTAAGTAAATGAATGAATGAACGAGCGAATTAATTAACGAATAAATGAAGGAACGAATCAATTAATTAACGAATGAATAAAGGAATGAATGAACGAATGAATGAATTAATTAACGAATGGATGAAGGAACGAATGAACGAACGAATAAAAGAACGAACGAATGAATTAATTAATTAACGAATGGATGAAGGAACGAATGAACGAACGAATAAAAGAACGAACGAATGAATTAATTAATTAACGAATGGATGAAGGAACGAATGAACGAACGAATAAAAGAACGAACGAATGAATTAATTAATTAACGAATGGATGAAGGAACGAATGAACGAACGAATTAAAAAGAATGGATGAAGGAACGAATGAACGAATAAAAGAACGAATTAATTAATTAATTAACGAATGGATGAAGGAACGAATGAACGAACGAATAAAAGAACGAACGAATCAATGAATCATAATTAATTAACGAATGGATGAAGGAATGTCCTCTAGGTTTAATTGAACTTGAACGAATAAAAGAACTTCTACTGAACGAATGAATGAATTAATTAATTAACGAATGGATGAAGGAACGAATGAACGAACGAATAAAACGAACGAATGGATGAATTAATTACTTAATTAATTAACGAATGAATGAAGGAATGAATGAACGAATTAATTAACGAACGAATAAAAGAACGAACGAATGAATGAAGAAACAAAGGAACTAATAAACGAATGAGTGAATGAATGAATTATTAATGAATTAATGGAAAAGGAAATGACAGAAGGAAACTGTAAGTAGAACGAGAAAGAGATAATGAGATGAATGGAGGACAAGTAATTAGAAATTAAATTAATTTGGAAAGAGAAAACAATGATAATCTAGAAAATGAGATAGTCGATATTTGTAAAAAACAAAAACATAAGAAAGATAGAAAGGAGGAGGAAATATACAAGGAATAGAAGGGAATAAGTGCTAATGAATGGAGGGAAAAAGGGAATGATAGAAAGACGAAGAAAAATTAATGAATGAGAGATAATGGAAAAGAAAAATGTATGATTATACTCGTATGTATGATTGATTAATATTAGGAAAGGGAGACGAAAGAATGGGTAATGAAATGGGAAAGTATAAAATAAGGAGAATATGAAAATGAATGAAGAAGAGGAGATAGAAGTAAGCAATAAAAATAATAAATCAACGACTGAATAGAAGAAGCATGGAGAAAAATTAAATATTAATAAAGCAGATATGTTGTGAGGAATGAAGGTTAAGTAATCGAAGAAATACTTAATTGGAGAAAAAAGGAAGAAAAATAATGCAGGAGAGTAGAGAGAATCAAAAATACTAAATAAATAAATAATATAGTAACTTGAAAGGAAAGGAATAAGTTATAATCCAAAGAGAATATGAAATTAAGAAAATAGAGAAAATCATTTTGGAAATAATAAGCTGAAGAAAATTAGAAACAATATGTTAGATGAAAAGAAACAAACAATAATGAAGACAATATTTATCGCCAAGAGAGCGAAGACCTGTTATAGTACTGGTTGATGTCCTACTGGCGCCTAGCACACGCTCTACAGTGCCAGTGAGAGAAACTCGGCAGGTGACGAGGATCATTCCGATGGAGATGTGCGGGGCACCTGTCCCAGGTGCAGCCTCCGACCTCCCAGAGAGCAGTTCCGGCTTCGAGGCCGGGTGTGCAGCGTCCCAAGCTGGCACGTGGAGATGTGAAGAATTCGCGAGCAGCCACTTTGCCATTCCTCTCATATCCGCTCTTTCCAAGTACGAAACGACAATATTTTATGCATGCAGGCTATGAAGACGTCTAGCACAACAACATGGAGCTCTGGTACAGTTTCTTCTGTAAGGAAGTTCGTAACTCAGTCCTGAATTAGGATAATGATGGTTGGGATCCTTTTGTTGAAGCTCTTGAGAAAGGTATATTCCTTCATTAGACTGGAACCGAACGCCTCACGTTAAAGTAACCATTCGTAATAGTAATATGCGTTACAAGAGTTTTCATGTTCGAGGAAAAGTTTGAAAAAGTGAAACGTAGTTGAGCTTTTTTAATTTCCGAGAATTGAAAGAAAACATACCGCTCGTGTATCGTACATTATTTTGTGCGAAGATCGTTTATTACATACCTGAAAGAGGAATTTCTAATTAGTTGCAATGAAATCTCCATCTTGGTTTCTGTTCAATGACGGCAACTTTGGAAAACAAATATATCTATCTTCAACATTATTCCTATAAAATGTTTTCCGTGTTTACTATACTCCAGCAGGCCGTGATATACGTCTGTCTTTTTTTTCCCCCAGTCTGTGATGAGTCTGGAATCTTGTTGCTTTTTTCACGGCTTCCTTAATGTTACTTGCATCACGAATGCAATAACTTTAGTGGAGTTGTAGAGATTACTTAATTTTTTGCAAATATTTAAAAACAATAATTAACAGTGAAATTTAGATGAAATTGCAGTGGTAAGTTTCCAATTTATAATTATTACTATATTGAACGTCTCTAAAAATAATATGTTAAAAGCCTAAAGCAGTAAAATCAATATGTCACTTAAGCGGTAAGAAGAGGGAAATTGTTATGTGTGTTAGGTTGGGAATACTGAATGTGGAATTTTAGACTTTCCGCGGAATGGTTTTGTGCGGAAACAAAGCAAATACGCGTGATCTCGCACAATAGTAATATGCGTTACAAGAGCGGTATGTTGAAGTTTTCATGTTTGAGAAAAAGTTTGAAAAAGCGAAACGTAGTTGAGCTTTTTTAATTTCCGAGAATTGAAAGAAAACATATCGCTCGTGTATCGTACATTATTTTGTGCGAAGATCGTTTATTACATACCTGAAAGAGGAATTTCTAATTAGTTGCAATCAAATCTCCATCTTGGTTTCTGTTCAACGACGGCAAATTTGCAAAACAAAAATATCTATCTTCAGCATTGTTGCTTTAAATTGTTCTGTATTTACTATACTCCAGCAGGCCGTGATATACGTCTGTCTTTTTTTTTCCCCCAGTCTATAAATGCGAACTTAAAACAAACGGTAAGGTTATGTAATGATTTATTTTTCATTTTAACATTTTAAGAATATTATTTATATAACATACTGCAGTAATAACATCGGCATCTGGAATCTTGTTGATTTTTTCACGGCTTCCTTAATGTTACTTGCATCACAAATGCAGTAACTTTAATGGAGTTGTAGAGTTTACTTAATTTTTGCAAATATTTAAAAACAATAATTAACAGTGAAATTTAGGTGAAATTGCAGTGGTAAGTCTCCAATTTATAATTATTACTATATTGAACGTCTCTAAAAATAATATGTTAAAAGCCTAAAGCAGTAAAATCAATATGTCACATAAGCGGTAAGAAGAGGTAAATTGTTATGTGTGTTAGGTTGGGAATACTGAATGTGGAATTTTAGGCTTTCCGCGGTTTGGTTTTGTGCGGAAATCAAGCAAATACGCACGATCTCGCACAAAAGAAATTAGAGGACCTCTTATAATGTGAATGATGTTGAAAATGATCACTTCTTCTCGTGTACCAATACACAAATGGAGTCCAAGAATCTATTGAGTTTTAACCAATCAAATTCAGTTATCAACTGCAATCTTCTGGGAACAATCTTGTCGCATCTGATGAGCATTTGTTTAAATATTTTATTTATTTTCTTAACAGTAAGTGGGGCATGCTATTGCATGATGGCCGTGCTAGCAAATGAAAATATTAAATAACTTAATTTATAATATAATCAGTTTCTGTATGTTATAAATTATTATTATTATTATTATTATTATTATTATTATTATTATTATTTACAAAATGGCTTTTAAGGAACCCGCAGGTTCATTGCCGCCCTCACATACGCCCGCCATTGGTCCCTATCCTGTGCAAGATTAATCCATTCTCTATCATCATATCCCACCTCCCTCAAATCCATTTATCCTCCCAACTACGTCTCGGCCTCCCCAAAGGTCTTCTTCCCTCCGGTCTCCCAACTAACACTCTATATGCATTTCTGGATTCGTCCATACGTGCTACATGCCCTGCTCATCTCAAACGTCTGGATTTAATGTTCCTAATTATGTCAGGTGAAGGATACAATGCGTGCATCTCTGCGTTGTGTAACTTTCTCCATTCTCCTGTAACTTCATCCCTCTTAGCCCCAAATATTTTCCTAAGAACCTTATTCTTAAAAACCCTTAATCTCTGTTCCTCTCTGAATGTGAGAGTCCAAGTTTCACATCCATAAAGAACAACCGGTAATATAACTGTTTTATAAATTCTAACTTTCAGGTTTTTTGACAGCAGACTGGATGATAAAAGCTTCTCAACCGAATAATAAAAGGCATTTCCCATATTTATTCTGTGTTTAATTTCCTCCCTAGTTACTGCTACTCCAAGATATTTGAACTTCTCCACCTCTTCAAAAGATAAATTTCCAATTTTTATATTTCCATTTCGTACAATACTCTGGTCACGAGACATAATCATATACTTTGTCTTTCCGGGATTTACTTCCAAACCTATCGCTTTACTTGCTTCAAGTAAAATTTTCGGAATTTTCTCTCAACCCATTAAGAGCTGGGTAACTTTCGACTCTGGATGCTGTACTCATTTCGCTGGGATTATCACCTTCATGTCATTCAGGCGCTAGATAACCTTAGCAGTTTATAAAAAAATAGAGAAAAAATCTCATGATCGTATCTTGCCCGCTACAAAGTAGGTAATTTCAATTCGTGTGGAGGTCTGTAACCCTACTCTGTGAAATGATAAGGTCATGCTTTTGCACAGAGCTACTGTAGGGGCGAGTTGTGATGAGTATTGACTTTTAATGGAGCCACATGTACGTCAAGGTGCTCACTCGCTGCGCGTGATTCTCACACGCGCTCACGAGAAGATAATTCCACTCTGTGCATAAAGACTACATTAATAACTTGTCCAGCTGACTGGGTTTTATTGCCGCTGCTGTGAAGCTAACAGGAGCACTTAACAGCAGTGATCTGTCTCCTGTTATTACTCATTATAACGCATGTCCCACGAACTCCTTCCCTAATATTAATTTTTAGCGTAATAGTTTCATTTAGTGTAGGAAATTTTAAAAGGTAAATGCATGCGCCAACACTAGTTAGAAGTATTCGAAACCTATATTGATATTGATATTTGTCAGCCAACTTTACAATTCATAGTTATGGTTGACCTTTACATTTCTGCATTTCGCAAAACTTTTATAAACAAATCACAATGAAAATAGAATGTACAGTAATAATGTCAGCAAATAAAATATATGCATCAATTAAAAACTAAGGTAAGGATGTCCATTGGTCCTAAGACTTATTAATATTTATGTTCGACCATGCCGAAATGTAGTAATTATACACCTGATAGCAGTCCTTTAATGAATGTTATTAAAGTACACCTATTCATTAAAGTTCAGGTTTTCGATTATTCTCGGATATGCAATCGAAAGACAACGAGGGAAACGACACGGAGGCTGGAAATCCAATACTGTCGCAGAAGGTTATGTTCTGTTACTATAATAATTAGCGTTAATTGTAAATAATAATCAAATAAATTCAATTTGTCATCTCGTTTTTCAATTCTAAATCAATTTCCAGGTTATATCAAAATCAGTTCATGTTATTCTCTAAATTATATCAAGGTCAATGACATTATTGTTCCTCGGAAAAAATCAACACTTTCGCGTCTGCGCACATCTCACAATTAACGAGCTATGAACAAGGTCACTTCCGATCTTCTGTCAGATGCAAATAAAATGAATACTTCTGAATAATGTCAAGTTAGAAATATGGTCGAGCATTAAAAAGTCGTATGAAACTTGCCTATAATGACAATTAAGACGTTTGTATGAAAATTATGAAACTCGTTTGCGCTCGTTTCATAAACAAACATACTTGCGTCTTAATTACTATCATTATAGGCTCGTTGCATAATGTACTGTTATATTGACGAAGTTATTAATCAATGAATATTTTTATTTATTATTTATACAGAATAAACCGTAAAAGGTAAAAAGGTAAAAGGTAAAGGTATCCCCGTAACATGCCATGAAGGCATTTGGGGGGCATGGAGGTAGAGCCCCATGCTTTCCATGACCTCGGCACTAGAATGAGGTGGTGTGGTCGGCACCACGATCTGGCCGCCTTTTACCCCCCGGGAAAGACCCGGTACTCAGTTTTATAGGAGACTGAGTGAACCTCGGGGCCGTTCTGAAAGTTTGGCAACAAGAAAAAATCCTGTCACCACCTGGGATCGAACCCCGGACATTCCAGTCCGTAGCCAGCTGCTCTACCAACTGAGCTACCCGACCGTAAGTAATGTTAATTTCAGAAAGTTATTCTTCGAAATATTTCAAACAAAAAAATTTTAATATAATTTTGGTCGTTTTTTTGCTCCCTTTCCGAGAAAACATTTCATAGCGTGTTTTGGGAAAGCCATTCATTTAATTCCCAATATACTCAGTCAATTTAAGAAAGCAGTGCATTGTGGTAATAGATGATTTAAGGAATTTTAGTTTCGTCTTTTAAATGTGTAGAAATTTGATCCGAACTAATGTAACATTTTAAAATTCCTTTTCAGAATGAAAAGTTACATTTGTTCAGATCTGATTTCTACACATTTGAAGGACTAAAGTAAAATTATTTCAATCATTTATTATCATAATAAGTTACACTGTTCTCTTAAATTGACTGAGCATATTGGGAATTAATTCAGTAGCTTTCTCATGATATATTATGATATGTTTCATATGAAATAATTTCTTTTCTTGAAAAGGAAGCAAAACTGTATTAAACTTTTTTGTTTGAAATATCTCAAAGAATAACACTTTGAAATTAATGACATTACTTACTGTCCATCATGTATTACTTATATTTTTATTTATTTAAACTTTTTGGGAGTGCAAATCAACGCCTTGAGTGCAGACATGTTGTCCATTATAACACCTTCTTCAGATAAATAAATTCATTACAAAAATAAATAATAAATAAACAAAACTCAGTGCTTACAGAGAAGAGTAGCTAGTTCCGTAAATAAATAAATAAATAAATAAATAAATAAATAAATAAATAAATAAATAAATAAATAAATAAACAAATAAACAAACAAACAAACAAACAAATAAATAAATAAATAAATAAACAAATAAACAAATAAACAAACAAACAAACAAATAAATAAACAAATAAACAAACAAATAAACAAATAAATAAACAAATAAATAAATAAACAAACAAACAAATAAATAAACAAACAAATAAACAAATAAATAAACAAATAAATAAATAAACAAATAAATAAACAAATAAATAAATAAATAAACAAATAAATAAATCTGTGGCCGGGAGGAAAAAGGTCTTAAGTCAATTTTTTGTGAAAATGAGATTTTTATATATTCTGAAAGCGGAAACAATTCTCTACAATCTGGTAAAACGGTTGAAGTCAAATAAGACTCCTGACTGGATTTATAGAGCGTTACCAAATGTCCTAAGCACTTTTTGAATCGAGCACACACAGAATGAAGGACTTAAGAATATTTAATACTTTATTCCTTACAAATATTACATGTTTACTTTCCATACTTCCCTATTTAAAATGTCTAACTTGTGTTTATCACATACTGATGCCCTTTCCTTTTAAAACTTTAAGCACCAGGGTAAACAGTCCTACAATAATTTAATACCCATTTTGCATTCCTAATAATTTACATTTATCATTTATTTTGACATGAAAAAGGTCTTATGTTTAAATAGTCCCTTCTACTCAGCTTGGGTTCTAGTCTTAAAAGGGCTTAAGTACGGCTATTTTTGGAAATAATCAAGAAAATTGTTAAATGAGCAACATTACCTATTTTAGAAGAAATATAAACAAATTATATCCATGAAAAACCTCTGAATTAAAAAAACCCCTATAATTGACACCAATTTCAATCTTTCTACTGCTCTCTTGAAAAGTATAAAATGTTTACTTAAGACCTTTTTCCTCCCCGCCACAGAAATAAATAAATAATAGTACATTATGCAACGAGCCTATAATGATAGTAATTAAGAAGCGAGTATGGATGTTTATGAAACTCGCTTGCGCTCGTTACATAATTTTCATACGAGCTTCTTCATTACCATTATAGGCGAGTTTCATACGACTTTTTATGCTCGACCATATTTCTAACTTGAAATTACTGTATTCAGATGTATACATTTTATTTGTATCTGACAAGATCGGAAGTGACCTTGTTCTAGGTCGTGAATTGTGAGATGTGCGCAGACGCGAAAGTATTGATTTTTTTCCGAGGAACAATAATGTCATTGACCTTGTGTAATTCCGTTAAATTTGGTATAACCTTGATTATTGAATTCGACATTGAAAAACGAGATGACAAATTGAATTTATTTGAATATTATTTACAATTAACGCTAATTATTACAGTAACAGAACATAACCTTCTGCGACAGTATTGGATTTCCAGCCTCCGAGACTTTTCGCTAATTCTCCTTCGATTGCATATCCGAGAATAATCGATACTTGCGGTTTTATAACGGTGCAAAGCTGACTTGTTATTGGCTGAACACCTGTAAGCTGAGTTGTCATTGGCTGAAAACACCTGTACTTTTAATGAGTAGGTGTACTTTAATGACATGCATTAAAGGACTGCTACCAGGTGTATAATTACTACATTTCTGCATGGTCGAGCATAAATAAATAAATAAATAAATATTGATCTTTCGTTTTTCGAACTGTTGTCGTCTACGTACTTTTCTGTCATCGGATAACAACGGAATTCCTATGCCTCGATTATCTTCAGCTCGCAACTGTACATAACTGACTAGCACTACCAACACTTCCTGGTACTGGCAGTGACAAGACATGACACTGAATAAGTTCCTTAATTTTATGCCCACTTGACAATTGACAGAAATCAGGCAGTTTGAGACTGAGCCCTAATACATCTACGGATTGCAAAATGATTGGCATGTATTTGAAAACCGATCCCATACATTGGGAGAACGCAAAAAGGGGTAAATGTCCATAATGAAGCGCGTAAAATAGTACGAACGCTGTGAAGAAGGAGCGAGACAAAAACGGTAGGCGTTTCTCTGGCACAGGTAACACAGAGATCAGACTATTACATTGGAGTTCCCAAGACTTAATTTAAAAAGTCAAAAGGAGTTAAATTTAGATAAGAAAGGGACTCACAAGCTCCATTAGGCCTACAAACATCAGAGAAAATCGATCCAGTCGCCTGTGTAGTTCGAAGTAAGATGCTGGTCTGCGAATCCTACACTGCGATCAATTCTCTTGGGCTTTTTCCCCCTCCCGTTTTGTACTGACATATAACTACAGTATATTAACAGTGACGAAGGCTATAACAGTGAGTGTGGAATGAAATTTGTGAAGGAACATTAAATCCAGACGTTTGAGATGAGCAGAGCATGTAGCACGTATGAGTGAATTCAGAAATGCTTAGGTTATAGAGCAGGCCTGCACAAACAGCGCTCAACCGGTGTTTACCGCTCGCCGAAACGGAGAGGAAGATACGTCAGAATGACATAGACTTTCTATAGGTAGAGGAGAGGGAAACGACCACTCAGCTATCTAGTGGAGTGCAGTGTGAGGCCTATTCTCAGGTACTGTTTCACGTTGCTTACCTACTGCTACAGCACAGTATGGAGGAATCTAAAAGACGGAACATAACATTTAACGATTTACAGCTCGAACTTATTGATCTTTAATGTGACCTAAGAGCTAAAGATCGTTTGAATAATACTACTAGCCTGGTTGAGTTTTACAATACTAAACAGTAGCAATAATATCCACGACTACACAGGCTGGCTGTGAAAATGATTGCTATGTTTGGTTCAACATTTATATTTGTGAGCAACTGTTTTCTATAATCAACTTTAATAAAGGCAGACATCGAACATCTGTAACTGATGTTTCATTATGATCAGTAGGGTACTGTTCCTTTCAGCTGCCGACAGCATAAAACCTCGTTTTGATGTACTGATAAATAAAAATATAACAAAATGATTTTGTACATTTAAGTAGCTATAGAATTTCTATTACTTCTGTAAAATAAATATTTCTTTATTAATTAATAATAGTCCAAGATAGTTTTGCAAACACTGAACGGGAATTTATTTCATAAGCACTCGTAATAGTACTTCATTTTGTGTACATTTTGTACGAGATCACCCCTTCTTCCAGTCCACTCTTATAACAGAGCGCAGCTAATATCTGCATTCCGCTCATGAGCTGTGAGCCGGCTCGGAGAGCGCAAACCTTGTGCAGGCCTGCTATAGAGTATTAGTTGGAAGACCTTTGGGGAGGCCAAGACGTAGATGGGAGGATGATATTTAAATGGATTTGAGGGAGGTGGGATATGATTGTAGGGACTGGATTAATCTTACTCAGAATAGGGACCGATGACGGGCGTATGTGAGGGCGGCAATGAACCTCCGGGTTCCTTAAAAGCCATTTGCAAGTAAGTATCCCGAGGGAAATTCTCATTTTCGTATGTTTTTCAGTGGAAGAGTCATTCAGTCAACACGGGGATCAAACCCGATTTCTGGCGATGACATACCCGTGCTCACGTCAGAGCTTATCCATCGGAGGGGCATTGTTTAGCCGTAGAAAGCCTCTACACGTGGCCTTCTAAAGCCTTCGTGGGTAACATGTTTACATTGCTGTCAAACATCTGAGTTGCGGTATAGGGAGATCCATTGCTACTCGCTCTTTGGAACAATATTGTCGTGGGCCTCGTGGAAAGAACAATCGGAGCATGCAATTTTTTCTTTCCATTCAGGGTGTTTCGGATTAAGTATTCTTACTTTTCTGATGTAACAGATCGGTACAAATTTTTTTTGCTACGCAGGTTGTTTCAGAATAAGTATTGTAATTTCCAGAAGTCATAGGGAATACGTAATGAAACATTTTTTATGCTCGACCATGCCGAAATGTAGTAATTATACACCTGGTAGTAGCCCTTTAATGCACCTCATTAAAGTACACCTATTCATTATTATTCAGTTGTTCAGTCAATGAGAAATCACCTTTGTGCCATTATAAAACCCCAAGTATCGATTATTCTCGGATATGCAATCGAAAGACAATTAGCGAGGCTGGAAATCCAATACTGTCGCAGAAGGTTATGTTCTGTTACTATAATAATTAGCGTTAATTGTAAATAATATTCAAATAAAATCAATTTGTCATCTCGTTTTTCAATTTTAAGTCAATTTCCAGGTTATATCAATATTAGTGTTCATGTTATTCTCTAGATTATATCAAGGTCAATGACATTCGTCCCTCGGAAAAAATCAATACTTTCGCGTCTGCGCACATCTCACAATTTAGAAGGTCAGTTCCGCTCTTCACTGAGATAACCATAACGTTAATACTTATGAATAATTTCAAAATCTGAGTTAGAAATATGGTCGAGCATAAAAAAAAAAGTCATAAAATAATTATTAATGTATGAAACTCGCCTATAATGGTAAATAAACTTAAGACGCTCGTATGAAAATTATGAAACGAGCGCAAGCGAGTTTCATAAAAAAACATACTCGCGTCTTAATTACTACCATTATAGGCTCGTTGCATAATGTACTATTTTTTTCGTAATAGTGTTCGAAAATTATTCCGTATCGAAATGTAATAATACGAAAGAAATGAAGATTTCGAATAATCTCAACGTTAAAAGTAACTTTTTTTTTACTTAATTTAGATGATTATACAGTAAATTATTCAAATATTATGTTTTTTGACAGTAGACTAGACGACAAAAGCTTTTCAACCGAATAATAACACGCATTTCCCATATTTATTCTGCGTTTAATTTCCTCCCAAGTGTAATTTATATTTGTTACTGTTTCTCCAAGATGTTTGAATTCTGAAACTACTGTATTAAAAAAATGTAATTCCATGCCTTCTGTCAAATCTGAAAATTAGAAATAGCTATTCTGAAGCACCTTATATAGGCCAATGAGTCCTATATTTATCGACGCTTTCAAAATATATAATCCACTATATAAGGTTTGGATAATGGAAAAATGACGGAATATCAATTCCACTGGATTTCATCATGCATCTGTTGTGTAAAAAGAGTACTGTATAACAATTTCAGCTAGAGGAAGCACTTAGGTCTAGTCTCCTGAGTTTACTAAGTATACCGCATGTCCAATGAATGTGTATTAGTAGTTTTAGTTTTACTAGTGGCTACTACTTCTATTCCTACTACTAATTCTAATACTAGGCCTACTACTGCTGTACTTTTACTACTATGTCTACTACTGCCACTACATCTTGATTGCTACTGCTATTACTTCCAAATGTCAGGTAATCTACGTCGAATCGTCGGAGTCATTGTCGACCTAGCTGGCGAGTTGGTATAGCTCTGCCCTTCTATGCCCAAGATTGCTGGTTCGATCCCGGGCCAGGTCGATGGCATTTAAGTGTGCTTAAATGCGACAGGCTCATGTCAGTAGATTTACTGGCATGTAAAAGAACTTCTGCGGGACAAAATTCCGGCACATCCGGCGACGCTGATATAACCTGTGCAGTTGCGAGCGTCGTTAAATAAAACATAACATTTATTCTGCCCCATTTTGCCGAATATAATCTCGCTATCATCAATTCCATCGACGCTAAATAACCTCGTAGTTGATAAGTGTCGTTAAGTAACTAAGTAAAAAAACATTTCGTTTTCCCTCCATAATTTCTATCATTCTTTCATTTCTAATTTTTACCTTCTTGATTTTCTTGCTGCTCTCCGCCAAAGGTCCATTTGTGTAGCCAATAATTTGTTTGCATGTATTCTTTCTAATGCGCCGTATAACATAGCACTTTGTACCATTCATTCCATTCTTAATGGTCCACGCCTGTGGAGTAACGGCTGGCACGTCTGGCCGCGAAACCAGGTGGCCCGGGTTCGATTCCCGGTCGGGACAAGTTACCTGGTTGAGGTTTTTTCCGAGGTTTTCCCTCAACCCAATATGAGCAAATGCTGGGTAACTTTCGGTGCTGGACCCCGGACTCATTTCACCGACATTATCACCTTCATCTCATTCAGACGCTAAATAACCTAAGCTGTTGATAAAGCGTCGTGAAATAACCTAGTAAAATAAAAAAAAAATAAATTCTTAGTGTTTTGTCAAAGGGCAGGTCCTTCACTGCAAAACTCAGCTTTATCCAATCTTTCCTATTTTCTGTCTTCCTTTAGGTCTCCGCATATGATCCATATAACTTAATGTCGTCTATCATCTGACGATGGACCGATGGATGATTGATTGAGTGAGTGATTGATGGATGATAATCGCGTCCTTGCAAGGGCTCCTGGAACTTCTGCATGGTTCAATGTGATCTGCCTTTCCGTCCACTCATAGGGAGTGAAGAACAACTTGAATATCGGTATGGCATAGTTGCACCCCGCGGTCAATTGCGAGGCCTAGTCATGGCATAATTGCGCCCCGAAGAAACCAGGTAGCATAATGGACATGGCATAGTTGCGCCCCGATGGGCATAGTACACACGAAAGTGATTGTCATAATATAAACAAATTACTTACAAATATTACAGTGATAGCTGCATTGAAATCAGGTAGGCCTAGCATATGATCAATTTTACTATTTACAATAACACTTTTTTTATCGATCACACACAATAAATGAACTGCATTTTTTGTTTGTACATCGATATCTTAACCCTACGGTATAGGGTTTCGAAAATTGAAACTTAGAACCATTATGAATTATTAACCCTTTACCCTTTTCACTAAATTAACACGCATTTTAAATTAACCTCACTATACGCCTCAGACGGTGTGAAAATCATTAATAAAATGTCAAAGACTGCTAAACCCCCATATTCCAACGGCTCACTCATTTGAATATGTCAGTTAATAAAGTACTGCCAGCTTCATTGTGTTGATTTTAACGGTAGGCTATCGATAATCACTGCATGAACAGTACAAAACAGTTAATAAAGTAGTGTCAACTTCATGGTGTTCATTTTAACGGTATCGATAATGAATATTAAATCGAATAAGAAATCAATAAATTTAGTTGATTACGAGGCTCGAGTTCCCTTAATGTCTTTTTCTCTACCTATTTCATCGGGGCGCAACTATGCCATGCCCCTTTTCTCTCCTTATGCCCACAAAATAGGGACCCTTTTTTATCTGCTGTATTTTATCTGATCGTGGGGCCGAACCTGAAACGTTCCGCCAGACGGAAGAGCTTTGCATACTGACTACAGCGCCAGGCGTTCAATAGCAATATAATTTATATTTTTCGTAACCGGTTGTGCACGACTGTAACTGAGATAAGCTTTTTAGCAGACTATGGAATTTCTGTTCTATCCAATTGTATTCGTGGGACACGCGATATAACCTTATCGACACGGGACCCCACACTAACTCGGAAACAGAGTTGTGTTCGATATTCCCTCGCCTCGGAACGTCACGAACTTAATACTCTCTGGTTATTTCCTTCTCCAGATCAATATCGGAAGCCATTACGGTTTGTCTTGGCTATTAGGAAAAGTTTTGTTCGGAACATCATTTGTGGTATACATCAAATGTGACGTTCTCAGCTGTTCCGCACGCCAGCCGTTCCTCACTTGTTTCGATAAGGTGCCCCCCCCCAACCTCTGAGTGCGTCCAATGCACTTTCAAGAATTTCAAGCTATTTCTGTCAAACACGAAAGTTTTCCTGACATTAGTATTGTATGTTCTTTTCTTTTTAAACTATTTGTATATGTGTTTTCGCCTACAGAACTCACGCCTGATGACCACTTCACGGTTGTGTGTTAATGTTTGACTGTGGGGGCTTAGGGCGAAGTAGGTCTAATGATGAGTACTTGTCGGAAAATTTTAAATTTGTTAATTTTTTCTTATTAAGTAACTTTTTTTAGCTTACTGATATTTTGCTGAGGTTAATAATTGTAGCCTATTGATATAATAATAATAATAATAATAATAATAATAATAATAATAATAATAATAATAATAATATCAAAAAATTCATACAATTAATAGACTTTAACACATTGTAAACATGAATCTAAACAACTATAAAATTATACGATTTTAAATTGCAGATTTGTGATGTATAATTATTCAAATATGACTGCGTCTATTTCACCTTTTTTTTCGCTTCTTGATTTTGCTAAGTTACAGTTTAACTGATATATTTACAGATTATCCTTAAAAATTTTCACCTTTTTTTTCGCCTATTGATTTTGCTAAGTTTTACAGTTTATTGATAGGCCCATAAGTACAAATTGCCCTTAAAATTTTTCACCTTATTTTTTTCGCTTATTGATTTTGCTAAGTTTTACAGTTTATTGATAGGTCCATATTTACAAATTGTCCTTAAAATTTTTCACCTTATTTTTTTCGCTTATTGATTTTGCTAAGTTTTACAGTTTATTGATAGGTCCATAAGTACAAATTGTCCTTAAAATTTTTCACCTTATTTTATTCGCTTATTGATTTTGCTAAGTTTTACAGTTTATTGATAGGTCCATATGTACAAATTGTCCTTAAAATTTTTCACCTTATTTTTTTCGCTTATTGATTTTGCTAAGTTTTACAGTTTATTGATAGGTCCATATGTACAAATTGTCCTTAAAATTTTTCACCTTATTTTTTTCGCTTATTGATTTTGCTAAGTTTTACAGTTTATTGATAGGTCCATAAGTACAAATTGTCCTTAAAATTTTTCACCTTATTTTTTTCGCTTATTGATTTTGCTAAGTTTTACAGTTTTCCTGATATAATTACAAATTGTCCCTAAAATTTTTCACCTTTTTTCGCAGTTAACTGGTTCAATTACACTTTTTGCTTCAATTCTTTTTACCTTATTAAGTTATTTTTCATTTATTTTGTTGTTTCACAGTTTTACTGATATAATAATTACGGAGTATAAATTTTCCTTAAAATTTTTCATCTTATTAAGCTTTTTTCGCTTATTGATTTTGCTAAGATTTACGGTTGTACTCATATAATTACAAATTGTCCTTAAAAGTTTTCAACTTATTTTTTTTTCGCTTATTGATTTCGCTAAGTTATAGTTTTTCTGATATAATTACAAATTGCCCTTAAAAACATTCACCTTATTTTTTTCGCTCATTCATTTTGCTAAGTTTTAGAGAGAGAGCAATAAATCGTCCGGCTGACCACGAGAATCCGGAAATTAATAGCAAATAAAATATAATTGATTAAATATTAATATCGTTATAAAAATAAAATGTAATAATTACATATTTTCCTTAAAATTTTCACCTTTTTATTTATTTTTTTTCACTCATTGATTTTGCTAAGTTACAGTTTTACTCATATAATTACAAGTGTCCTCAAAAATGTTCACCTTACTTTTTTTTACTCATTGATTTCACTACGTTTTGCAGTTTATTAATGTAATTACAAATTTTCCTTAAAATTTTTCACCTTATTTTTTTTCGCTTATCGATTTTGCTAAGTTACAGTTACTGATATAATTACAAATTGTCCTCAGAAATGTTCACCTTATTTTTTCGCTCATTGATTTTGCTAAGTTTTGCAGTGTATTAATATAATTACGAATTGTCCTTAAAATTTTTCACCTTATTTTTTTCGCTTATTGATTTTGCTAAGTTTTACAGTTGTCCTGATATAATTACAAATTGTCCTTAAAATTGTTAATTTTTTTTTTCACATGTTCATTTTGCTAGGTTTTACAGTTTTACTGGTTCAATTATACTTACTTACTTACTTACTTACAAATGGCTTTTAAGGAACCCGAAGGTTCATTGCCGCCCTCACATAAGCCCGCCAGCGGTCCCTATCCTGAGCAAGATTAATCCAGTCTCTATCATCATACCCCACCTCCCTCAAATCCATTTTAATATTATCCTCCCATCTACGTCTCGGCCTCCCTAAAGGTCTTTTCCCTCCGGTCTCCCAACTAACACTCTATATGCATTTCTGGATTCGCCCATATTTTTCTTAAAATTCTTTATCTTATTAAGCTATTTTTCGTTTATTTATTTTGTTGCTTTACAGTTTTACTAATATAATAATTACAAATTTTCCTTACAATTTTTCATCTTATTAAACTTTTTTTCGCTTACTGGTTTTGTAAAGTTTTACAATTTTACTCATATAATTACTAATTTTCTTTGAAAATGTTCACCTTATTAAGCTCTTTTTCGCTTACTGATCTTGTAAAGTTTTACAATTCTACTGACATAATTACAAATTTTCCTCCAAATTTTACCATTATTAAGCAATTCCCTTAATTTACAGATTTTTTGAGTTCTATAATTATACTGATGAAATTATCAATTTACATCTGTTATCAGGCAGTATAGCTTACGTGATGATATATGTATCAGAGAAAGTACAATTTTTTGCATACATCTAAACTCTGACTAGTGAAGTATGTTAGTAGTCAGCGATGTATGCAATGGAGGGGAAGGGAACTGGTCACCCTATCCCATTATCTCCTGACTTACTTTCTTCATGAGTGATAGCTTATTGGTGTCACTTATGAGGTTCAAAACTGTCATCGGACAGTTGACTAAACAACAATTATAAATTTTTCTCAATTTTTTCCCCACTTTGAACCATATTTTAGCTTGTTAATTTTGCTTTAGTTTTACAGTTATGATGATTTCTCCTGAAAAATATTCGCTTATAAGCAATTGTATTAACTTATTAATTTTGCTAATGTTTATAATTTTATTGGTAAATTATTATATATTTTCCAAAAAAAAAAAGTATTGCTCTTAATAAGCATTTTTTATGATACTGATTTTGGTGAATTCTTCAGTTCCATTGACATAAATATAAATGTTCCTAAAATATTTTTCCTTATAAGTAGTCTTTTTAGCTTATTGATTTTGCTTAGTGTTTCATAATTATAGCCTACTGATATATTTTTTTTTCTGGAAGTGTCCCCCTTATTTGTTGGTCTAGTAAGCTAGATTTAGAAATACTGGAGACATGTGCGGGATTCGAACCGGAGCAATGTCACTTCTGATGTCGCCGCTTGGTGGTTACTTGGCAACACCCTTCCTCGCGGGACTGTTTAACAAACTGCACCCACCCCGTTTTGCTGTCGATTTCTCGTCACGCAACTCGACAGACACGCAGTACCGGGATCGAACCAGAGAGCCTCGGTAAGACTCTTCAATAATTCACGGTCACTTCCTTTCTTCCCTATAATTACAATCTGACATCCGTCTTCTACAAAGTTTGAAGCATCTGTAAGAATTCTTCAATGTCTAGCTCTTCTCCTCAGGAAGATGGCTTTTATTTCTTTTCCAATATTTTTTGTTGTATTTTTGTTTTTCCCGGGCCTTTCTTCACTTGTTTACTTCCTATCTTTACCTATCACTGTTTGAGTCTCTTAACAAACTTCTTGCCTCAGCAACTAAAACTTACTCTATTACAAACCCTAGTAATGTCGCACTTCGATTATTGTGGCGTTCTGAACTGTCAGTTAAGTTACAGCGAGCTCAGAATATGTGCGTCAGATACGTGTGCAACATCCGACGATATGATCACATATCAACGTCCTTCGCAAGTCTTTCTTGGCTCCGACTCAAAGAACATAGAACTTTACACTCAATGGGCCGTATTCATAGACATTCTTAGCGCGGGCTTCCAGTGGATGATCAGCGAACTAACGTTTTTCGTATTCATAAACCAGTTTTAGCGATATGATATGATATGAATCCTGTACAAGTAATCAGTCGATAGCCAGGGCTAGTTTAGCACGCTCGTAGCGCGGGCTAGCGAAAGGTCTGTGCATAGCACCCTTTGTCTTTATTCTTTCTAATTTTTTTTATCCAATTTTATAAACCCATTTCACCCTGAGGTATATTAGGGTTATAGTTGACATCAGAATACATATTTTATAACCAATAAACAAAATAACGTGATAATATAAAATAGTGGTCACAGTTACAATTCACGTGAATTATGTACAAGTATGCACATTAGTGAAAGATTGGCTCCTGTTAAAGATTAATGAGATGTGCACATCTCAACACCAAACTACCTTTCGTCTCATTTCTCTTATCTATAACTCTAACCACGACGTAAATGCCAGATCTCTTATCTGTGGCTCGTTAAGTATACCTCTTCATAAAACATCCCGTTATTCATCATCTTTTACAATATCCACCTCGCGACAATGGAATTCCTTGTTACAAAGTATTATACTTTATGTGCTTATTTTCCTTTCTTATCTTCCTTCCTACTTTGTTTCTCAACTTTCTTTTGTCATTCTTTTGTCGATTTTTTCTCCTATTCTTGCTTACTGCCGTTTTTTTCTTTTATACATTTATAAATATTATTTTATGCTCGACCATGCCGAAATGTAGTAATTATACACCTGGTAGCAGACCTTTAATGCATGTCATTAAAGTACACCTACTCATTAAAGGTCAGGTCTTTCAGCCAATGACGACTCAGGTTACAACTGTTCACCCAATGACAGGTCAGCTTTCTACCGTTATAAAACCGCAAGTATCGATTATTCTCGGATATGCAATCGAAAGAGAATTAGCGAAATACTGTCCCAGAAGGTTATGTTCTGTTACTATAATAATTAGCGTTAATTGTAAATAATATTCAAATAAATTCAATTTGTCATCTCGTTTTTCAATGTCGAATTCAATAATCAAGGTTATAATATTATAATATTATCAAGTTTAACGGGACTACGTCAAGGTCAATGACATCATTGTTCCTCGGAAAAAATCAATACTTTCGCGTCTGCGCACATCTCACAATTCACGACCTAGAACAAGGTCACTTCCGATCTTGTCAGTTACAAATAAAATGTATACATCTGATCTGAATACCGGTACCGGTAATTTCAAGTTAGAAATATGGTCGAGCATAAAAAGTCGTATCTCACAATTCACGAAACTCGCCTATAATGATAATTAAGAAGCTCGTATGAAACTCGAAAAATTAAGAAGCTCGTATGAAACTCGCTTGCGCTCGTTTCATAAATATCCAAACTCGATTCTTAATTACTATCATTATAGGCTCGTTGCATAATGTAGGCCTACTATTTTGTACCTTTCCTTCGTCATTTACGTTTTCTCTCTTTTTCCTTTCGTTTTTCGTGTGTTCCTCCAGACCTACGATTGCTACATACACTGAAGAACATCATAGCTGTGTTCCATGCATGTGCTTCGAATAGCGGATGTGTGTAACACTCTTGCACCAATTTAATAGCCTTTTACGACGTAATAGACTTGCGATACAGGACGATACAAAGCAGGACGTTGTCGTGTTATGGCAGACAGAAGAAGTCGTTATAGTAACAGAGCCTGTGTAGGTGAGATACAGGAATATCATTCAACCATAAACCTCTCACCCAAATCATAAGTTAACAGATCCCACATCGGACGGAGCCGGTTCGCAGGCTGCACGTCGAGCAAGTTGTTCTCCACGAGGCATCACGAGAGCGAATTACGGACATCGAAACGAGAGTACCTCGTGACTGTCGAAATACAGTTTACCTTAATAAAACTTTGGCTTTTGTATTTTGAAGTTCAATTCCTCATGAAGATTGATGTGTTTGTTCTGATAAAATGGGCTGAGTTAAACAAACAGTCCTCAAGTTTCGATGAATTTTAAAAGCTTACTTACGGTCAGGATTTGTGGTATAAATCAACTGAAATTCTCTTTGCTAGGATTAAAGAATCCTCGTTTACGATAACGTTTTACTGTCTAATTTATTAATATATTTTATTCTTCTATTAGTAATTCGATTTTTATATTAGGTATTATAATATATAAATTAATTATTTAAATAAAATAACATTTTTATTTTCATCTATTCCCAAAGACAATCTAAATGGCTAAGGTGTGGGGACCTTGGTGGCCAATGATCATGATCACCGCCTCCAATCCATCGTTCGGGAAAAGTAAAATTTAGATAATGTGTTACATGACGGCTATTATGTGCAAATGCTGGAAGGTCAGGTCTTTCAGCCAATGACGACTCAGGTTATTTCAAATGACAGGTCAGCTTTCTACCGTTATAAAACCGCATATCGATTATTCTCGGATATGCAATCGAAAGAGAATTAGCGAAAAGTCACGGAGGCTGGAAATCTTGTCCAGTTAACAAATAATTAGCGTTAATTGTAAATAATATTCAAATTTCAATTTGTCATCTCGTTTTTCAATGTCGAATTCAATAATCAAGGTTATAATATTATAATATTATCAAGTTTAACGGGACTTCCAGTGTGGCTTCCAGTAACAAAAGCTCTTCTTAAGACAACGGAATGTTTATTTTCCTCTTCAATTGGTAAGAGAAGGGCACAGTCCGTTCACAATGTCTTTAAAATGAGTCAAAACAATTTCCAGCCCTTCGGAGATTACTGTTTTTCCACTGGCTAAGAAGTGTAGAGCACAGTCCATATGATGCGCTTTGTTGTACAACATAGATGGAAAGTATTTGCTCTGATCCTAGAACTCAACCTATTCCGGTCCACTTGAAATACTAGTTCCTAAGCAACAATTCCGGAATAAAAGTTTGACGACGAACTGTCAGCTGCAACTGTGACACTGAAAGTTTCTCCAAACTTGTTATGTATAGAAATAAACTAGATTGTCTTTTATTGTAAGATAATAAATGCAGATCAGTTTCCAAGACAACTGCTATTCCAAATGTCTTATAAAAGTATTGAATTTGTCAATTGATTGAAGGTATTACAAGAGGCATGAAAGTGATAAAAATTACCTATAGAGTGCATTTATTGATTGTTTCAATGAAATATAGTTCAAGATAATTTCTTTAAAAAATTACACTCTACCGACTTCAGTTCACTTTTGAACTCTCTTGGCAATATTACGTGTTGTAGTTCTTCTAAGCTCGTCTTGAAGTTCTTTTATGAGGGCAACACAATTCATAATGCGTTTTCATTTTTCTTTGTAGACGTTATTTTTGTTAATTAAAGAAAATTTTATCTCTATCGTTTTACTGTCTAATTTATTAATATATTTTATTCTTCTATTAGTAATTCAATTTTTATATTAGATATTATAATATATAAATTAATTATTTAAATAAAATAACATTTTTTATTTTCATCTATTCCCAAAGACAATCTAAATATCTAAGGTGTGGGGACCTTAGTGGCCAGTGATCATGATCACCGCCTCCAATCCATCGCTCGGGAAAAGTAAAATTTAGATAATGTGTTACATGACTGCTATTATGTGCAGGCGCTCCGACATGCTGGAAGAGATGCCCATTCCAGCGAGGTTATGTAATATATATATATAGGATTTGTGGTAATGGGATAGGATTTGGTGACATAAGGTCCAGGAATCGTTATGAGATTACCTAAAATTCGCCTTACAGTTGGGGAAAAACTTTGGAGAAATCAACCAGATAATCGGCCTAAGCTCAATTCGAACATTGGGCTCTTTCTCGGATGCAGTCTTGCATCACGTAGTTGTATGGATAGTATCTGAAAGTCTAGATCAGAGATGGGCATTTGTATGCATTTGTACCACGTGCACCACGTTTTTCTGAAAATTGCTTAATCTATAGGTGCTATGGACTTTCTTTTTTCGTTGAAGTCACTGATCGACAGATATCGATTATAGTACTTAAGGAGCGAATTAAAATAGGCCTACAATATATAATCAACCAATTTGGTATGTAAACATAGCTTTTGTGAGTCAGTTACAGTATGACTAGGACGAGTGCTATTAATTAATTAATCAATCAATCAATCAATCAATCAATCAATCAATCAATCAATCAATCAATCAATCAGAATCCCAATTGAATCCTCTCTGGGAGAGTGATCATTTATTTATTTATCTACTTGTATTTTTATTTATTCACTTTTATTTACTTATTTGTTCATTTGTTCGTTTATTTATTTATTTACGTACTTATTTATTTACTGTATGTACAGTATTTATGTACTTATTTATTTACTTACTCATTTACTCGTATATTAGGTATTTAATTATTGTTATTTACTTATTCATTTACTTACTTGTTTCTTTCTTTCTTTATTCGTTTATTTTATATATATTTATTTACTTGTTTATTTTTATTTATTTATTTATTTTATTTAGTTTGTATTTATTCGTTTATTTGTTCATTCATTTATATATTCATTCATTCATTTAAATGGTTCACTCATTCATTTTCGGAGGTAGAAACCGGGACACAAAGGTCAGTTTGTGGAAATGTTATTACTACTATTAGAAATAAATTCTAATCTAACATTTTTTCGAACATCTTTACCGAGTTTCGGCATATCTTGCCGGTAGGAAGACGTAGTTCTACTTCAGAATTCAATAACGTAATCGTCTTAAGCGGATTCGAACCTGGAACTCAGATCACGAGCCCAACAAGCTACTACCAATGGCTGAAGGTACACAGACAGATTGATAGATTGGTACGAGTAGATGAATCATTGAATGGAAAGATAGATAGATGGATAAACAGATGGACGGATAACAATATGATACATATGGCTGCGTAGACTGACATAACTAATTAAATATATAACAGATACTTAAATATTTAATTAAATGCGCAAATTACTGTTAAATAGTGTAAAGCAGGAAGCGTGGGGCTATCACAATCAATAACCGCGGGTCGGTTCAGAGGCACGTGTGCGAATATACAGGTCAACGCCTGCTGCTGGAAAATTCATATTCGCGTGTAGACGCCGGACACGCAAATGGACGGACGGACAGACGGACAGACGGCTGCACAAGCTCCGCACTTTCTCCCACACCTTCTCCTTGAGGGCAGGGGGGGACAACTGTTTCTTGCAGGTTCCAAAACTGTTGCGGCAGGTTGACTGCCATTTGATTTCTGAGATGTCATTGCCCTTAGTACGATCTGCAGACTGTCTGTGAGCTTGCATCTGCTCGACCTGCCCCTTGTTCTTCATATGTTATACTAAGTAAATGGTAGACAAGGTACTGTATTTCAATTCTTATTAAACTGTGTTGTTCAACAAGTAGGTAGTGGAAAATTCCTCCGGTTCCACCAATTTCCTCTGCCATTATTATTACACCATCTATGAGGTAATATTTTTATTTATTTACTAGCCGTACCCGTGCGCTCCGCTGCACCTGTTAGAAATAAATATAAAGTAATTACATAATTAAAATAGGACCTTTGATCCAGGGAACATTCGTGTTTGATAGAAGGATAAATCGTTTATTATGTTACTTAATTTAAATTGTATTTAAATAATTAAAATGCGATCATTTTGGTCCAGAGAGCACTCAGAAGTTACTGTAATAACATTATAGCATTATGTCCATCTAGGGAAACTACACTTTCCAATGGTAAAATAATAATAAATTATACAAATCGTTTAATTTAGCTTTCGATATTACTTCATACAAACACAGAAGCATTCTCTGTAGGCTATGTTTCATAGCTTTCGATTGTTGTTGTCCAAAGTCCCCTTATATACGTAGTCATTTGTTTTTTAATTCATTACACGGCCTTACATAGCAGTTATTTTAATTTTAAAACTCATTTATCTCATTAAATATCAGTCCTATCAAAATTTTTCATGGAATAAAACTTATCGCAAATTACTTTTAAAGAAACTTTTGTTATGTAACATTTTTCACAAAAATCAATAATAAGCGAGATATTTCGATTTATTTAATTCAGACTCCCTTATAACCCCCCCTTTTCAATAATGTATTTTGAATGCCATATAGCCTAAAATCTAAGTTACAACGAACTTAATTTAGATTCCCATTTTCATCGAAATCCGTTCAGCCATTATCGCGTGAAAAGGTAACAAACATACAGACAGACAGACATACAAACAAAAATTTCAAAAGAGCGATTTTCGGTTTCAGGGTGGTTAATTATATATGTTAGGACCAATTATTTTTGGAAAATCGAAAATTACCAGAAAAATTTCGGCAACACATTTGAAGGGTACACGGGAATAACGATCAAGGTCCATTTTAGAAAGTTTCGAGAAAAACGAATTTTAAAGTTTAAGCACTTAATACTTTGTTATGTGTGTATTTAATAGAAAGTGACGTAGTGGAATGTCAAGAACGATTATTTCTTATTACTAGCCAGACCACATGATAGTACTTCCTTTCCACTATAAGATAGCATTTTTAACTCAATTTCGATTTTTGATGGACCTTGATCGTTTTTCCCGTGTACCCTTATTTATTATTAGTATAGATTTACTAGCCGTACTCGTGCGCTCCGCTGCACCTGTTAGAAATAAATATAAAGTAATTACATAATTAAAATAGGACGTTTGATCCAGGGAACATTCGTGTTTGATAGAAGGATAAATCGTTTATTATGTTACTTAATTTAAATTGTATTTAAATAATTAAAATGCGATCATTTTGGTCCAGAGAGCACTCAGAAGTTACTGTAATTACATTATAGCATTATGTCCATCTAGGGAAACTACACTTTCCAATGGTGAAATAATAATAAATTATACAAATCGTTTAATTTAGCTTTCGATATTACTTCATACAAACACAGAAGCATTCTCTGTAGGCTATGTTTCATAGCTTTCGAATGTTGTTGTCCAAGGCCCCTTATAGACGTAGTCATTTGTTTTTTAATTCATTACACGGCCTTACATGGCAGTTATTTTAATTTTAAAACTCATTTATCTCATTAAATATCAGTCCTATCAAAATGTTTCATGGAATAAAACTTATCGCAAATTATTTTTAAAGAAACTCTTGTTATGTAACATTTTTCACAAAAATCAATAATAAGCGAGATATTTCGATTTATTTAATTCAGACTCCCTTATAACCCCCCTTTTCAATAATGTATTTTGAATGTCATATAGCCTAAAATCTAAGTTACAACGAACTTAATTTATATTCCAATTTTCATCGAAATCCGTTCAGCCATTATCGCGTGAAAAGGTAACAAACATACAGACAGACAGACAGACATACAAACAAAAATTTCAAAAAATAATTTTCGGTTTCAGGGTGGTTAATTATATATGTTAGGACCAATTATTTTTGGAAAATCGAAAATTACCAGAAAAATTTCGGCTACAGATTTATTATTAGTATAGATTTACTTATTTATTTATTTGAATCGGTCATTTTGAAAAGGGATTATCTCCACTTTCTTAAATTTTACAGGACAAGCAAAAAACTATTTGAAATCCTTTATAATGCCGAAAAATTAAAACAATAATTGTTTACCATTAAAGGACATTGGACTTGATATGGAAAAGCCTACATAATCATTGTTCCCCATACGGCATGCCCAGGAAAATTATTTTTGTTTAATTATTTAAATTCTACAAGAGGAGCAATAAACTATTTGAAATTCATTTATAGTGCCGACAAATTAAAACAATAATTGTTTACCATTAAAGGACATTGGACTTGATATGAAAAAGCCTACATAATCATTGTTGACCATACGGCATGCCCAGGAAAATTATTTTTATTTATTTATTTATTTTAATTTTACAGGACAAGCAAAAAACTATTTGAAATCCTTTATAATGCTGACAAATTAAAATAATTTTTTACCATTAAAGGACATTGAACTTGATATGAAAAAGCCTACATAATCATTGTTGGCCAATTGTTGCCATACGGCGTGCCCAGGAAAATTATTTTTGTTTATCGGTACTTATTTAAATTTTACAGGAGAAGCAAAAAACTATTTGAAATCCTTTATAATGCTGACAAATTAAAACAATTTTTTACCATTAAAGGACATTGGACTTGATATGAAAAAGCCTACATAATCATTGTTGGCCATACGGTATGCCCAGGAAAATTAGTTTTGTTTATTTATTTAAATTTTACAGGGGAAGCAAAAAACTATTTGAAATCCTTTATAATGGCGACAAATTATAACAATAATTTTTTACCATTAAAGGACATTGGACTTGATATGAAAAAGCCTACATAATCATTGTTGGCCACACTGCAAGCTCAGGAAGTTTATTTTTATTTGTTTATTTAAATTTTACAAGAGAAGCAACAAACTATTTTAAATCCTTTATAATGCCGTCAAATTAAAACAATAATTGTTTACCATTAAATGACATTGGACTTGATATGAAAATGCCTAATAATCATTGTTGGCCAGACGGTATGCCCAGGATTTTTTTTTTTTCCGGAGATGACCCATTTTCAAAATAAATCTGGATTTGTGAAAGATAAAATCCAGTTTTATAACTTTATTTCAGTCGGTAATTATGTATGGAATTATAGGATGGTGTAGCTTATTTAAATCCAATTTTAATCCCCTTTAATTATTAAAGAAGAAAATAATTAAAATAATTAAAATATGTCTTCATAAACTTATTGATTTTCCATCTCAAAAATTGATTTTAGACTTGAATGTTCTTAAAATAAGACAAATTTATTATATTATATTAATAAAATTCATACATAAAAGTCGAACTAATTTTGAATTGTATTCTCACAGTTATAAAACAAAATGTATGAATTCTTTAAGATTGTTTGAACCAAAATGCAACACAGCTACAGTATTTAATCATAGTAGTAATTTAGGCCCAAGAATATGTAACAAATTTATATTTAAATATCCTAATCTTGTCAATTCTAATAGTTCTAGTATTAAATTTAAAAAGTTATGTATGGATTTTATAAAAATTGAAAAATTGTAAATTTAAATTTATATATTCTTATTGCGTAGTAGACATAAGGCAAATTGTATCACATACTTTTTAATTTCAATTCAGGAATCCGCCCCTGAGCACGAGTTCTACTCTTTCAGGGGCGAGCTAAAGTTTTTCTGTTTATATTATATTTTGTGTTACAATTATTAGCAAAATAAATAAATAACTGAAATTTATACTTTTATGACGACAAAAATTTAAATCAAAATGACATCTTTCTTGCATCGGAATTATCTCACTGAGTACAATTCGTCCCTTATATTTTCTCTGTGATAATTTAATTGAGTCATTGATTAAAGTTCTCGTTAACACTTTGTTAAAATATAAAATTTACTTTGTCATACGTTAAAAGTGTTAAAATTGTAAAAAGGTTTTACCTTCGACAGACGGCCCGTTTCGAATATAAATTCAAGAGACACTGAAGACGACGACACATCGAAACGGGCCGTCTATAAATACCTTTTTTACAATTTTAACACTTTTAACGTATGACAAAGTAAATTTTATATATTTAATTGAGTTTCTAAACTGATGTATGTTGTCATAAGATAATTTTTTAAGCTCAATTAAATCCTCGAGAAATTATCAACACTGTTATAGAAAAAATCGTAACTTATTACTGTAACAAAGTACACTTTCTAAACAAGATAATAAGATAATGAAGAATCATATTAAAATGTTCAAAAAGATATCTTTAATACGTTTAAGATTTTTAACTTTGGTAATATAGAGCCCCTGACGTCACTTTAAAAGGCGGTCAGAGCGTGGTGCCGACCACATGAGCTGTTTCTAGTGCAGAAGTATTAAAAGCATAGTGTTCTACCTTCATTACGCCAACATGGTATCTAAAGTGGTACCTTTTTTATTCTCCTGGCAGTGGTACGGTATGTGCTAAGTGAAAACTGCGGTTCTCACAACTTGTATATTAAATAGATCCCTCAAATCGATATAAATAGCTTCAGTGAACAGCCAGCTGCACTTGAATAGAAACCACCCGATCCGGAACTTGGTGGTCAGCGGTTCGATTCTCCGTCTGACGTCTCAGCAATCAATCACGACGCCGCCTGCGTCCTGTCATGAGCCGCGAGATTAATGGCGTTCATTAGAGGAAGCCGACGGGATGCGATCCGCTGACCCGTGTTGACAGAGACAGATAGCAATATGCACCACGTCATTAAGGCGGAGGCCCATAGGTAATACAAACACGTGGACAGCATCGAGCTGTGGCCGCTTTGATCCCCATGCGCAAGTCTATACTGAGAAATCTTTGTTTTTATCAATACTTTTACTACAATATCTACCGAAAATTAAAGTTTTAAGAAAAATCAAGTTTCTTATGTTACAGTATTGCCGTAACGGCTATGTTTACAAAATTTTCCTTTGTAATTCACATACAGTGTGTTAATTAAGTATGGAATATTGCTAATAACTCTTTATAGATTCATTCTAAGAAAAAAAATACCAACAATAAAAGCTATTGGTGTTACGTAACTAAAACTTAAAACTTATGGCTGCGGTCTCACAAAAGTATTGATTCAAGTACAGAATGTGGCATAAAATAACACTTTTTTAAAATGGCATTCTATATTAAAATTTCAAATTTGAAATCTCCATTCAATTTTACATACAAATGTATTTATTTATTTATTTTATTGCTAGTAAGTTTGAAATGAATAAAAGTTAATAAATACAATGAAAGATAAACTAGCCCACTCCTGAATGAGTAAGACTCGTGCTAAGGAGTTTAACTCAGCATAATTGATGAATACTCTCTTTGTTTGTTATGGTTCTTTCAAATGCTTTGATAATGTAACACAAAATAAATGTGTGCATTCATATGGAGTAGGTTGCGAAACAAACAAAACAATATGCACCTCCACATTATGATAGAAGAGTAATGGATTTCCTGAACCAGATGTCCCCTGGCAGATGGGTGGAAGAAGAGGACACATTGAATGGCCAGCTAGATCACCTTACTTCAACCCATTGTATTTATTCCTGTGGGGTTACTTGAAGTCCAGGGTGTATCGTGACAGACCTGAAATTAAGGATTAGTAATGAGATGGAACTGACCAGAAGAGTAATGGATTTCCTCAACCAAATGTTCCCTGGTAGATGGGTTGGAAGAAGAGGACACATTGAATGGCCAGCTAGATCACCTGACCATTGAATTTCTGCCTATGGGGTTAATTAAAGTCCAGGGTGTATCGTGACAGACCTGAAATTAAGGATTAGTAATGAGATGGAACTGATCAGAAGAGTAATGGATTTCCTCAACCAAATGTTCCCTGGTAGATGGGTTGGAAGAAGAGGACACATTGAATGGCCAGCTAGATCACCTGACCATTGAATTTCTGCCTGTGGGGTTAATTAAAGTCCAGGGTGTATCGTGACAGACCTGAAATTAAGGATTAGTAATGAGATGGAACTGATCAGAAGAGTAATGGATTTCCTCAACCAAATGTTCCCTGGTAGATGGGTTGGAAGAAGAGGACACATTGAATGGCCAGCTAGATCACCTGACCATTGAATTTCTGCCTGTGGGGTTAATTAAAGTCCAGGGTGTATCGTGACAGACCTGAAATTAAGGATTAGTAATGAGATGGAACTGATCAGAAGAGTAATGGATTTCCTCAACCAAATGTTCCCTGGTAGATGGGTTGGAAGAAGAGGACACATTGAATGGCCAGCTAGATCACCTTACTTCAACCCATTGGATTTATTCCTGTGGGGTTACTTGAAGTCCAGGGTGTATCGTGACAGACCTGAAATTAAGGATTAGTAATGAGATGGAACTGATCAGAAGAGTAATGGATTTCCTCAACCAAATGTTCCCTGGTAGATGGGTTGGAAGAAGAGGACACATTGAATGGCCAGCTAGATCACCTGACCATTGAATTTCTGCCTGTGGGGTTAATTAAAGTCCAGGGTGTATCGTGACAGACCTGAAATTAAGGATTAGTAATGAGATGGAACTGATCAGAAGAGTAATGGATTTCCTCAACCAAATGTTCCCTGGTAGATGGGTTGGAAGAAGAGGACACATTGAATGGCCAGCTAGATCACCTGACCATTGAATTTCTGCCTGTGGGGTTAATTAAAGTCCAGGGTGTATCGTGACAGACCTGACATTAAGGATTAGTAATTAGATGGAACTGATCACTCATGAAACTATGAGAAAGTCAATGGACTGTTTTCGTGATAGACTGGGTCTTTGTTTGGCCGTGAATGGTTCTCATTTCGAACATTTCTTATGATATTAAACATTTTCTGAAACAGTTATGTTATTGTTTTGTTTATATCTTAGGTCTACTCCATATGAATACACACAATTATTTTGTGTTACATTATTATCAAAGCATTTGAAAGAACCATAATATTTACAAGAGAGTATTCATGATTTATGCTGAGTCAAACTTGTGTTTGTATGTAAAATTGAATGGAGAGTTCCAGTATGTAAAATTTAATATGAGTTCCATTTAAATAAAGTGTTATTTTTTGCCACATCCTCTACATGAATCAATACTTTTGTGAGATCAAAGCCATAAGTTTTAGTTAGATATCTCCAACAGCTTTTGTTTTAGGCACTTTTTCATAAAATGAATAAAAGAGTTATTAGCAATATTCCATATTTAATTAACACACTGTATACGATCCAGTTATATATAGCGTGTGTGTATGTGTGTGTGTGTGTTTTTTTTTTTTTTTGTGTACGACATAGGGATGTAACATTGCCATGAGAAGATTATGGATGGGCAGAATGGAGAAAAATTCTCTGCGGCACCGGGACTCGAACCTGGGTTTTCAGCTCTACGTGCTGATGCTTTATCCACTAAGCCACACCGGATTCCAGTTCCGATGCCGGATTGAATCCTCTCAGTTTAAGTTCCACCTCTTAGTTTCCCTTTAGTGGCCAACCCTCATGCACTGCGTCACAGATGTGTGACAGTGGCACAATGTCCAACACACTATGTGCAGAGGTGCACTCATTACGAATGACTAAGTGGCCGGGATCCGACGGAATGAGCGCCGTCTTAAATCCCTAAGTGATTATTTACGCATATTACATTATTTTAATGTACCGAAGTACATACGATATTTCCGTGCAGAAATTCTGCGTTATCATATTATGATGAAGGATAGGTGGAGCGGAGAAAAATTCTCTTCGGCACCGGGGCTCGAACCTGGGTTTTCAGCTCTACGTGCTGACGCTTTATCCATTAAGTCACACCGGATTCCAGTTCTTCATCATGTTTTCATTTTTCTTTGTAGAGTTGAACTTCGCAAAATCAGTTTGTGAAACAGAAGTTCACAATTTACAAATTGTGAACATTGTGACTCCTTTTTTTAGAGAAAATGTGTGAGGAAAGACTTAAAGAAGTTTTTGCTAGTTACAAATATAATCCAACTCCTTATATGTTCGCAATAAAAAGTATGTATCCTGCAGTCAAACTGCAGGCTACCAGCTGCATTGGCCTGCGAGCACAATGGGGGTCATTAAACTGAGGCGAGGGTTAGAAATAAATAACCGTGCGAAGTAATAAGAATTCAATTTAGTGTACAGAAATAAATTAAAATTTTATTTTCTGCCCACCAACTGCAGAGCTCCAGAGGCTGTTAAGTGCAACAAATGAAATTCGGAAATGATGTCATTGCACTCTGGGAGAAGGGACCGGGTTCATGTACTATTCGAGGCTGGAAGTCATTACTTCCAAGCCCGGGGCTGTGCGTTGTTCAATGAAGAGTGAACTAACCCACGGGCGGAATCAGAAGCTTGGAGTTGTTAGATCATCAATCACCAGTAATTATAAATTTCATGCAAAAATCATCACAAAATGTGTCCTTTTTTCGTAGGAATTAGCCTTTTTTTTATATCGCCTCATTTATTACGTCGCAAAGCATTTCTACTTTTATTTTTCTTTAAACAAAAGATCACGGAAATCGATTTCAGGATTTTTTAAAAGAAAATTCACTACACGTTTTCAGTAGTATCACTCGAAAAAATATATTTTAGTATTCCATACCTTCTGTCTGCTTACCTTAAGTAATATCATTAATTTCAGGGCATTATTCTGTGAGATATTTAAACATTGTTTTTGCTTATTTTCGAAATAAAAATTATTTTTTATGAAACATTTTACTGATTAACTTTGTAACTTCTTTACTGTGTTAATAATAGGAATTTTACCTGGCTGACTTGTTTCGAACTGGTATTCTCCATTGTCCGAAGCCTATGAAGAATGCCACTTCGAAACTATAGTCAGCCAGATAAAATTCCTCATATTGTTAACACAGTAAAGAAGTTACAGAGTTAATCAATGATTTCATAAGTGTTAAAAGTGTATACAGAACAATGAAGAAACATTTCGGATCGTATTTTGGGAAGTCATGAATTTAATTCGCAATATCTCAACCAAGTTAAGAGAACAGTGTATTATGATAAAAAAATTATTGTAAGAATTTTAGTTTTTAACCTTTAAATGTGCAGAAATTTTATCCGAACGAATATAACTTTTCGTTCTGCAAAGGAATTTTAAAATGTTACATTTTTTTCGGATCAAATTTCTGCACATTCAAAGGATAAAACTAAAATTTGTTCAATAATGTATTATCATAATACACTGCTTTCCTAAATTGACTGAGCATATCGGGAATTAAATCAATGGCTTTCCCAAAACACGCTATGAAATGTTTCATATAAAACCATTTTTTTTTCTCTAAAAGAAAAGAAAATTAATTTAAAAATTGAAAAATTTATCTTTTGAAAAGGTTGAAAAGTTCAGGTATTTTGAAGCAACAGTAACAAATATAAATCACATTCGGAAAGAAATTAAACGTAGAATAAATAGGGAAATACCTATTATTTTTCGGTTGAGAACTTCTGTCATCCAGTCTGCTCTCAAAAAAAAAAACCTGAAAGTTAGAATTTATAAAACAGTTATATTACCGGTTGTTCTGTATGGTTGTGAAACTTGAACTCTCACTTTGAGAGAGGAACAGAGGCTAAGAGTATTCGAGAATAAGGTGCTTAGGAAAATATTTGTGACTGAGAGGGATAAAGTTACAGGAGAATGGAGAAAGTAACACAATGTAGAACTGCACGCATTGTGTTCTTCATCTGAAACAATTAGGAGTATTAAATTCGGACGTTTGAGATGGGCAGGGCATGTAGCACGTACGGGTGAATCCAGAAATGCATATAAAGTGTTAGTTGGGAGGCCGAAGGGAAAAAGATCTTTGGGGAGGTCGAGATGTAGATGGGAGGAAAATATTAAAATGAGTTTGAGGGAGGTGGGTTATGATGATAGAGACTGGATTAATCTGGCTCAGGATGGGGATCGATGGCGGGCTTATGTGAAGGCGGCAATGAACCTCCGGGTTTTTAATTTTATTTTATTGGGTTATTTTACGACGCTGTGTCAACATCTAGGTTATTTAGCGTCTGAATGAAATGAAGGTGATAATGCCGGTGAAAATGAGTCCGGAGTCCAGTACTGAAAGTTACCCAGCATTTGCTTATATTGAGTTGAGGGAAACCCCCGAAAAAAACCTCAACCACCGGGTTTTTTAAAAGCCATTTGTAAATAAGTAAGTGTATTATGATAATAAGTGATTGAAAGAATTTTAGTTTTGTCCTTCATATGTGCAGAAATGTGATCTGAACAAATATAATTTTTTCGATCTGCAAAGAAATTTTACAATGTTACATATTTTGTTCGGATCAAATTTTTGCACATTTAAAGGACAAAACTAAAATTCTGTCAATAATGTATTATCATAATACACTGCTTTCCTAAATTTACTGAGCATATTAAGAATTAAATCAATGACTTTTCCAAAATATGCTATGAAATGTTTCATATAAAACAATTTGTATCTCGGAAAAAAAAAAACAAAAACAAGCAAAATTGTATTTAACTTTTTTGTTTGAAATATCTCAAAGAATAACCATCTGAAATTAATGACATCACTGTATTGTGATTGAAAAGCCAAAGTACTTTAAGAAAACCTGCGCCGACGATCTCTGACGAGCTAATTGACTTACTAAGGGCCGTTACCGTTTCCGAAGTGCGTTTCTTTCACGTCAGATTGTTGTAAAATGTTTATTTTTTGTGCCTTGTAAGGAAGTTGACCCCGCGTCATTTATCATGTGCTTCATGAACAGCGAACCGTGGCCCAGCCGAGTTGTAGCTCCGATTTTAATTGCGTCTGCTGCTATCGCAAGTCCAGAGTCGGAGTCACGACAGCGCATTTCGAAAGAAATAGATAGTAATGGACTTCCTGAACACCGTACCACTTCTAGAAATAAATAATAATAACAACAAATAGAGAACCGGGGTCACTGAAAGTTGCTGGCCAATCATGAAGAGGATCCTCGCCTGTCAGTTGTCGCACCACCCCAGGACATCACGGTCACCGTGAAGATGAATAATTGCTATACTGAGTGTACCAAGTGTTCCTCCAAGTAAGGATCTTGCAGCAAACATTAAGAATGTCGAAATTTCAGGGGATTGCATTACAGAAAATCTGCTATTTTTATTCGGACATCAAGTCAACTTTAAAGTGAAATTGTATTACATATATTTCGGTTTGTGTCTGCTCTGAATAAGATAACTATAGATACTGCAACAGCTCTGAGTTCAATTAATGTTTGTGACGAGTTGTGTCAGGGTTTAAGCTAGTAAATAAATAATTGTCGCAAAATGCGCAAATGAAAAAAAAAATATATTTTTTTTTTTAATTGCGAAATACTTGTGTAATATCTATATATATAATTTGAACTGGTAATATGAATTACGGAAAAACGGCTGGACGGATTTTAATAAATGACCCCTCATTTTGAAGCTTGGAACTCAAAGTTTTTCGGAAAAATAGTAGTTTTCAGTGAAATGTCAATTTTTAAACATAATTTTCCTATTTTCCAAAATCCATCTGTCGTCAGTTTTGAGAAATAGCCCTAATAGATTTACGGCCGACTTGATATACCCTTCGCTTTTTGTAAAGGAGAAGCGAAGAGCATCAAGTCGGCCGTGTTGCATTTCAGAATAAAACAAAACACACACTACAGTAAACAAAATTACACGAAGGCCGACATATTTAGAGCTCAAATTAAATTGGTTATTAAAAACTCAACTTACTAAAAGTAATTTACAGGTTCGATTCTGTGGTGTGTAATTGTCTGGGTACAGCTGTGTATTGGATATTAAAAACTACAAAACTTGAGGTGGTTTGATGATATCATTACCATTAGAAATGAAATATTATTGTAGTTAATGCCATGATGTGACTATTTTTCATTAATTATACATATTAATGCTATATTGATGATATGAAAGTGAAACGTTTTGGGGTTATATAAGTAGATGTAGAGAACAACTTAAATTAGATTTTGATTTCTATATTTTACTGAGTGGCGGCTATGTAGTAGGCCTATATATAGTATATGTTACTGAAAGCTATAAAACTTACGTAAGATAATAATATTGTTAAAAATCAAATATTTTTATAATTATTAATCAAGTGGGGTTGGGTCTTTTTCATATATTTAATGGCGGTGTGGTGTAGATATTTATATGCGTGGTTCTCTTCAGTATTGGCTCGAGAGAGAGTATCTTTCATTGTTATGGAAGCAAATAACTTTCAGAATGTCTGGTATTCTTCATTGAAAATAAATCTGAAAAATGTTTATTTGAACGTCTAATGAACTTAGTTTGCAGCATTTGCTGCACAAGCCACTCGTTATAAATAATTGTGCAGGAAGATAAAATTAATAAAGTATGATATACTTATGTAAGTAAATCATTAGACGTAGGCATGTTTAGGATCAATTACTGCTGAATTTACACATTAAAATACGTTATTTTACTTACTTATTTTGCTAGTAGGCCCTTCAAGATTTATTGTTAGCAGAGTGCTAACTCTTTTTACTGAAAGGCGGTTTCTAATTCCAGTTTTTACAAGATTCATGCAACTAAATCCTCGCACACAATTTACCCTACAGTATGCGATGGAATTATATAAATCAATTAGAAGAAATTGTTCACTTAACTTACATGAATTGCACTAACTCTTTGAAATCAATTCCTGAACATCTATTGCTCAATACCTTTTTGAACATTGCCCATGCAATTAGCATTTCATTTAAATTCAGATTAGTTCAAACAGATGTCTGATTTCATTTTCTCCATTACCATCTTCGTTTCTGAAGTCCAATCTGGCTGTCGCATTTTTGCACATTTACGTTCAAAGTTTGTTGCAGTGGGATATCGCTTGGCCGCCTAGGTCACCTGAATTAAGGATACTAAAGTTGGATAAAAAGTAATAGCAACAGTTCGATATTTCTGACATGGCTTTATTCACAGGGGTACAACATTTACGTACCTTCTATATAGTCGCCCCCCTTATTTATTACCTTTTGCCAAATGTTTGGAAGGCGTCGTACACCATCAGAGCGTCCGTCTTTGTTGATGTTCCGTATTGACCGCCCTAAAGCACGGATAATTTCATCTCTGGTATTGTACCGGGTCCCTGGCATTAGTTCTTTCACTTTGGTGAAAAAATCGTAATCGCATGGATCATATCGGGTGAGTACGGTGGATGTTCCAGTAGTCCGCGTTTTCTGTCTGCCTTGGAGGTACAACGTGGTGCAGTATTACCCCATCAATGTCATATGCCACAATGAACATCACTTTCACATCCCTGCCTTCCCGGAACGCTTTAACCCATCGTGCCACTGTGCGATATGGCAACGCTGCATCGGCATATGCTTCATGCAGCCCCTGAAAACATTCTTGTGCACTACGACCTCGTATCACTTCAATTTTGATCCAGGAACATTGCTCTAGTTTTGTAAACGTGGTCTTAGGGCGCTCGCACTATCCCTATAAAAGTCAACGTTCTACACACTGCAGTAGATTGACAGAGTACTGTCGCCTCTGGCTGCACTAACTCATCTAACAGTCCTTGTTCATGTCCACACAGCTGGCAACTCTCGAACGCACCATCGTCACGTGATAGCAGTGTTGCCATTACTTTTTATCCAACCTATGTATATGATTTCTTCCTATGGGGACACCTCAAAACGAAGGTTTTTGGGGGCAATCCACTCAGAAAAATTCCAGCCCTAAAAAACCTGTACGAAAAGAGCTCACTGCGATACCTGTCAATATGATGAGAAGGGTTATGCAACAGTTCGTGGCCAGACTGGAAGAATGTGTGCGTTTCAATGGAGGTCACTTGGCTGACGTAATTTTTAAGAAATATTTTTTTCTTGTTGCATACCTAATGGTTATTCATGTACTTGTCATTTCTACTCATTAAATTGATATAATACTTACTTACAAATGGCTTTTAAGGAACCCGAAGGTTCATTGCCGCCCTCACATAAGCCAGCCATCGGTCCCTATCCTGTGCAAGATTAATCCAGTCTCTATCATCATATCCCACCTCCCTCAAATTCATTTTAATATTATCCTCCTGGTCTCGGCCTCCCTAAAGGTCTTTTTCCTCCGTCTCCCAACTAACACTCTATATGCATTTCTGGATTCGTCCATACATTGCTACATTACCCATCTCAAACGTCTGGATTTAATGTTCCTAATTATGTCAGGTAAAGGATACAATGCGTGAAGTTCTGCGTTGTATAACTTTCTCCATTCTCCTGTAATCATCCCGCTTGCCCCAAATATTTTCCTAAGCACCTTATTCTCAAACACCCTTAACCTATGTTGGTCTCTGAGAGTGAGAGTCCAAGTTTCACAACCATACAGAAGAACCGGTAATATAACTGTTTTATAAATTCTAACTTTCAGATTTTTTTGACAGCAGACTGGATGATAAAAGCTTCTCAACCGAATAATAACATGCATTTCCCATATTTATTCTCGTTTAATTTCCTCCCGAGTGTCATTTATATTTGTTACTGTTGCTGGAAGATATTTGAATTTTTCCACCTCTTCGAAGGATAAATCTTTTTTATATTTCCATTTCGTTCAATATTCTGGTCACAAGACATAATCAATATAAATTTTCTCAGGAAGAAATTAAACCGAATTTACTTGCTTCAAGTAAAATTTCCGTGTTTTCCCCTAATCGTTTGTGTATTTTCTCCTAACATATTCACGTCATCCGCATCAGACAAGAAGCTGATGTAACCCGTTCAATTCCAAACCCTGACTGTTATCCTGAAATTTCCTAATGGCATATTCTAGAGCAAAGTTAAAAAGTAAAGGTGATAGTGCATCTCCCTGCTTTGATATAATAGTAACTTTTAATTCTTTTTCTGCGACTTGAAATCTTTCCGTCTGACTGGCCCGCCTTGTATATTCTTCCCTTAAGAGCACTATCATTGAACGCCTTGCACTCTTTATATTCGTCGCTCAGTTGTTGCAGTGCACTATTTCGAACTCCGTCAGTTCTCGGCTCTTCCTATCCGCCTCGACGGGTGTCCTATTTTCTGTGGAAGTAATTCGCCACCTATAGTTTTGACAACTGACAGTGACAGCTGCCAACACTTGTATGTCCGGCTTCTACAAGAGTTTTTCGATGTCTGCCTGCATGTGCGTCTGTCTTCTAGTGCCGAAACAGCTGACTGTCAGCCCAGCTGACTGCCGTTGTACCCGCAACAGCGACACAACTCTCGCATTTGTTACTTTCAATGTTGTAATAAAATTAACTAATGTTGGAAACGAACTGCAAGTTGCAAATATAACAAACATATTTCACGAGACATTTAGCACGTGTGTAGATTCCTTGCATTATTATCACTAGGGCTAGGATTTTGATGAAATTGCATCTTTTTTCTAGTAAGCCAGAAACATAGCCGCTTTAGTATTTATATGTTATGTGATAAACTGAGTGTTTTAAGACATATTTGTTAGGGCAATTTTTTGCATTTTTTTCGGACATTTTTTAGGCTTTTTCATTTAATTTTGACCACAAATTCCCATTATTAATATAAAATAATGTTTATTTCCTTTGATATTTTGTCTACATATTTTGTCCATTACTACCCTTTATTTTTGTACTTGGTTATTTAACGACGCTGTACCAACTACGAGGTTATTTAGCGTCGATGGAGTTTGTGATAGTGATATGATATTTGGCGAGATAAGGCCGAGGATTTGCCATAGGTTACCTGACATTTGCCTTACGGTTGGGAAAAACCTCGGAAAAAACCCAGCCGGATAATCAGCTCCAGCGGGAATCGAACTCGCTCCCGAGTGCAACTCCGGATCGGCAGGCAAGCGACTTAACCGACCGAGATGCGCCGCTGGCTATTTTGTATAATATTTTAATCATTTTTCTACACAAATATTGCCTTTTTAACGTAGTACACCCCATGTAATGGATCAGTCCAACTTTCCCTTCAATATAGACTCCTCTATACTTGCTAATTCCGTATAAGAGTGGCCTTGTGATGGGCTACATGGAAACTACATCAGGTAAAATAATTAATTGAAGTGTACCACTCAGAAAAAAATTATGTAAAATTAAATAAACTTAAATGTTGGTACTAGAATTTAATTTAATTACTAGTCTAAATATTAAGTAGCACAAAACTCCTTTTCCTACTAAGCCAATTTTAGAATGTGAGGGTCCACACCTGTGGAGTAACTCAGCACGTCTGGCTTCGAAACCAGGTGGCCCGGGTTCGAATTTCAGGAGCAAGTTACCTGGTTGAGGTTTTTTCCGGGTTTTCCCTCAGTTTACGAGCAAATGTTGGTTAACTTTCGGTGCTGGACCCCGAACTCATTTCACCGGCATTATCACCTTCATATCATTCAGACGCTAAATAACCTAGATGTTGATACAGCGTCGTAAAATAACCTCAATGTTTAGTATTTTTGAAAGATTTTTAGGTCATAAATGCATTGTTTTTGGACATTTTTATGATTTATAGGTCACCAAAATCCTAGCCCTAATTATCACCATTGTACTCACCAGTTAACATAGTCATCATTATCATACCATCTAAACACATTCGGTGGCTGTCATTGCAATGCTAATATTTGATCGAAAGTTCGCGGTTGCAACGCTACAGAGGAAAATGCATTGTAAAGAAATATTAAATCCTTAGCTGGAACTTCTTCGAAAGCAAAATATGTGGGTCATTTCTCCCCCACGTTGAATTTTGATCCTGAATATCCTTTATAGTTGAAATCAACATTAATACAGGGTTGTTTCCGATCTTTGATAACGAATTTGAATGACATCGTGTACGTCAGGAGTGACACGACAGCTGAACTGTGGAGCGAGGTGACAGACCAGTAGTGAGTGATCTCATAGTCAGAGTGCACGGCGACTCACAGCAGAAATTCCCAATAAAATCGAGTCTTTTTGGGAGGGGTACATTATGACCATTTCCAATGCCAAGTACAGTTAAGTGAAAATAAAAGAAGCCTGCAATAAACGAGGTTTTAGTTATTTCCAAGGATGGCATCTTCTGTGTACTTAATAAGATTGGTAAAGCTGGAATGGAATTAATTTGTATCATCTCGTGGGGTGTGGCGACTTGTGACGGGGGTGGATTTGCTTGCTTTTTCCAATCTGGAATTAATTCCATCCGAGCTTTGCCAGTCTTATTAGGTACACACAAGATGCCTTTCTTGGAAATAACGAAACCACGTGTTTTTCAGGCTCCTATGATTTTCACGTAACTGTACTTGGCATCGGAAAGGGTTGTTATTTAGATTTTAGATTTATTTATTTAGATTTATTTATTTAATCTGGTAGAGATTTCAGGCCTTCTCTGCCCCTCTACCAGGGGATTACAACTATAACATGAACAATAAGATTACAATTAATATTAAATTTACAATTACAATTACAATAAAAATTAAAGTACGACAAGAATACCTGATTAATGAAAGCTAGACATTTTATCATAGAAGTTAAGAACAAAGAATATGTTTGTATTTACTAAATTACAAATTAAACCTAGAATAACAAAATTCTATAGTGATGAAATTACCGGATATTGAGATATTTTGTGGTAGATTAAAATAACTATTTACATGTCTGAACGAGTCTCAATTACTGACCAAGTGCCTAGTAAGTTTGCGTTTGAATTGAATTTTATTTCGACAGTCCCTGATGCTGCATTCAGAGTCTTGGCAGGGCTATTGTTGAGTATGAGGAGGTGCGATGGGATGGTATTGTTAGTATTGTTTCATGGCGAGCGTGTGTTCAGATTGTGGTGGGAAGAAGGTAAGTGAAGCGAGACGACAGGTACGAAGGAATAGAAGAGTTCAAGATTTCGAAAGAAAGATTGAATGTAAATTTCTTTTCTTATCTAGTTTAAGCCAACCTATTGCTTCCAGGGATGGAGTAATATGATCATATTTACGAACGTACACACAAATTATGAGCACGTTGAAGTTTCATTTTGTTGTCGCTGGAAAGGTCAGTCAGTAAAATGTCAGCATAGTCAAAATAGGGAAATACAAGGGTCTGCACAAGGGACTTTTTAAGTAAGAGGAAGATGAACATTTATCCTTTTTAGCACATGAATAATAGAATATACTTTTCTGCAGGTTTCTGTGATTTGCATGTCCCAGTTGAGATTATTATCCATGTGAATGCCAAGATTTTTACCGAAGAACTGAAAGGGATATGCACTGTACTTACTTTAACGGGGAAATGTCGAGTGCTTTACAGCGTCGGTTTGCCGTTTGTGTCCTAATATGATTGCTTGTGTCTTTCCAGGATTGATATTAAGATGGAATTTCTTTGTCCATGTCACAATCGAGTCAATGTCTTCGTTCAATTTATCTATAGCGTCATTTATTCGATCTAAGCGGGAAGATCGAATAAATGACGCTATAGATAAATTGAACGAAGACAGGTTGTTATGTGCCCCTCCCAAAAAGGCTCGATTTTCTTGGGCATTGCTACTGTGATACACCGTGCACTCTGATTATGAAATCACTCACTGCTGGTCTGTCACCTGTCGTCGCAATTCAGCTGTCGGTGTGATTCCTGACCTCATGACGTCATTCAAATTCGTTATCAGAGATCGGAAACAAACCCTGTATTACTACATTCTGCAATGTATTCTGTATTTAATACAATTTTGTTATCTCTTGATGCAGGCGAGAGCCCTGTTGGGATATTTTATAACCTTAGTAGAACGTTATTCGTGGTGTAGTTTTAAGATGGTTTTCATCATACCTGAGAAATTGTAGAAAAAACAGGTAACTGTATTAAAACCTACAAATCAAACTGTACTGATATTGATGTTGGTGTCCCTCATGGCTCAATATTGGGACCTGTATTATTTCTTTTTTTCTGTAAATATCTTGCCTCTTTATTTAAGAGAGAATTTTCTTACTATGTACGGTGATGATACTACAGCTATAATGAGTGCTGTAAACGAAATAACTTTACAACTTAAGTGTAATGAGTTGTTAAAAGATCTTTCTTACCTTGTTTTTGACTACGCTGTATCAACTACGAGGTTATTTAGCGTCGATGAGATTGGTGATAGCGAGATGATATTTGGCGAGATGAGGCCGAGGATTCTCCAATAGATTAATTGACATTTGCCTTATGGTTGGGAAAAACCTCGGAAAAACTCAACTAGGTAATGAGCCCAAGCGGGAATCGAACCCGCTCCCGAGCGCAACTCCGGATCGGCAGGCAAGCGCCTTACCGACTGAGCTACGCTCGTGGCTTTGAAGGATCTTAAATTATTGTTTACAGACAATATGCTTCATTTTAATATTAATAAAATCTGTTTTATTCAATTTCACAATATTCAAAACAGAAGTGAAAATATTTTAAACATCAGTAGAAACGAGTACCAAGTATGCCAGTCACATTCAACTAAATTTCTTGACCTAATATTTCACGAACATTTTGATTGAAAATTATATTGTTCACACCTAATTCAGAAAATGAATGTTGTCTGTTACCAAATTTGAAATATTAGATCTTGTCTTTGTTATAGAACCATTTAGTTCTTCTATTATGTCGAAGTAGAATCGATATTATAATTTATGGCATATGCTTCTGGGGTTCAGGGCAGAAGATTAGTGATGCTTTTATTGCTCAGAAGTATGTTTTATTTATTTATTTATTTGTTTATTTATTTATTTTGCTAATAACTAACATAAAATATAATATAAACAGAAAAACTTTAGCTCACCCCTGAAGGAGTACTACTCGTGCTCAGAGGCGGATTCTTGAATTTAAATTAAGAAGTATTCGTCTTATGTCTACTAAGCAATAAGAATATATTAATTTAAATTTACAATTTTTCAATTTTTATAAAATCCATACATAACTTTTTAATGTGATACTAGAACTATTCGAATTGACAAGATTAGGATATTCAAATATAAATTTGTTATATATTCTTGGGCCTAAATTACTACTATGATTAAATACTGTAACAGTGTTGCATTTTGGTTCAAACAATCTTAAAGAATTCATATCTTTTGTTTCATTAACTATGAGAATACAATACAAAATTATTTCGATTTCATGTATGAATTTTATTAATACAATATAATAAATATTTCTTATTTTAAGAACATTAAAGTGTAAAAAAAAAATTTTAGATGGAAAATCAATAGGTTTATGAAGACATATTTTACTTATTTTCTGCTGTAATAAATAAAGTGGATTAAAATTGGATTTAAATAAGCTACCCCATCCTATAATTCAATACATAATTACCGATTGAAATAAAGTTAAATATATTGTGCGTAATAAACTTATTGACAAGTAATTCCTCAATAAAACAAAATAATATGTTATTTTACGTAATTTATTAGAAAGGTAATTAATGTGTTGGTTTCATTTTAAATGATTGTCGAAAATTATGCCTAAATACTTAACTTCAGAGGACTCCTTGATAATTGGACGTTTACAATGTATAAGGCAACAATTGCAGTTATGCATTTTAATATTTAATATAGATATGCAGGAGGTTTGTTGCATTTTTCAGACAATGAGAATGGAATAATTATGGTTTTATTTTCGTTGATTGATAATTTATGTCAAACCATTTTTTATGTTTTATGTTGAGAGATTCATGACTCACTGTTTCTACTTTCTCTTTGACTAGGACTAGAATAACATAATAAAATGAATCGACTCTATAGTGAGCCAAGACATTTATTATCTCATCATTGCTATATTCTCTTGAGGACAAAAGCATGGTCAACAGTCAACTCCCTCCACGGATTTAACTCATTCACGAAGTCATTGTATTTCTGTTTTCTATACCGATTCAAGCAATTCACTATTTTCACCTTCACTTTGAGAGTGGCATGGTTAGATAGTAGGTACGGGTAGCCGGCCTTCCAGGGGCAGCCCTTCTCGGATCGATAGGATTCGATATCGACGCGCGTCACGTCATGTGGCCATTACGTCCGCGTGATCACTCGAAATTGAAGGTGTCAGCTTCGAGTTCGGTCAGAGGGAAAAAATAATAATAATAGTAATAATAAAATTGAGACGTAGGGTTTTTATGCCTCCCTCTACACGAGGAATCCATTACCACAGCTAAACACGGCGCTATGGAATTTCTCCCTCTGAGGCACGTAACGCGTAAATGGGCCGCGTCACGGTGTGGGCACATTCACCGAGTAAAGCCCATAGCCTACTTGCCTTCATAATGTGAGCATAAGCGACGCCACAGACCTCGTACGTGTTAAGTTCTCAGCCATAAATAATATCCATAAAAATACATTTATCCAAAATCTTCTAATAAAATACCCCGTTCTATGTTGGTTATTAATATGAAACGTTAACCTATGTAATATATTATTCGTGTTACTGTTGCTAGGAACGAGTAGATAATTCATTTTTTTTAAGTTAATCGTTGCCGTAGCGACGAATGACTTGTAAAATTTTATTCATTTGTTGATCTAGCAACAGTAACGTGAATACAAAAGATAGGCTTCATCATATCGTCGTTGATTTTATGAAAACTTCTATGTGACAGTATGGAGCATAATTTTTCAGGAGGAAGAAAAAATTAATTAAATATCAGTAGGCCTACACTGATCCTCGATGATGTCATCATATTCAACAACTTTTTCTACGGAATTATCTAAAATCAGCCTCCCCAAAGCTTACAAATATTCTCATGGAGGCAGATAAAAAGTTTTTTTTTTTTTTCCACCATGTCAATAATGTGCAACGTGTTCATAATATGTGCGTCCGTTTCGTCTGCAATATTCGCCGGGCTGATCACGTAACACCATCCCTCGAAATGTTGTTCTGGCTCCGTCTGGAAGATCGTAGGAAAATCCACCGTTTTCCCTTCTCTTTCACATATTGCATTTCTCCACTCGTGTCTATCTTGCGACTCGTTTTCAAAATTTATCCACCCATCATAATCTAGGCACACGATCACAACACTCCTCAATATCATCCATTCCCTCCCACCGAACATCCTCATATTCATCTTCTTTCACTGTGGCTGTTTCTCGGCTTTGGAATTCCCTACCGAGTAATGTCAGGGACTGTCAGACATCAAACCAATTTAAGAATAGACTAACGAAATATTTTTGTAACAATTCTTGTTAACAATAATAGCTGTTTCAGGTTTCTCAATGTTTAATGATTATATATATAAATTATCTCATTATTATTATTATTATTATTATTATTATTATTATTATTATTATTATTATTATCATCATCACTATTTCATACAAATGTCTATTATTGTCACACTAACATTACTTATCCAACTTTCATTATTTACTTTCATGTTGTTTTATGATCTAGATATTAATGTAATAAATATGTAAGCAATTGTATTCAATTAGAATTAGAGTCTGGCTGGGGGACGAGAAGGCCTACTGGCCTTAGCTCTGCCAGATTAAATACATTATTATTATTATTATTATTATTATTATTATTATTATTATTATCATTATTAGTATTAATGTCAAAACAAGTGCCTGTACAAATGTTGGCCACTCGAGTCCAGAACGTAAGCTTCTCTGGGGCTGTTTACAGAAAGAAAACACAATTCATGAAAAGATTTATTGAAACTGTTACAGATATTGTTGAAGTATTTTTCAACATATTCCCCATCGGAAATGAGACATTTGTCATACCGTAGGATCAACTTTTATATCCCCGTGTCGTAGAAGTCTGCCGCCTGGGATCGGAACCAGTACCGGTATGCCGTCTGCACTCTCTGTTAATCCCACGGTGGCCTATCCTCAACATTTCCAGAACCTTGAAGTCTTTTACACGTCCGAACAACGTCACTATAGGATCTTCCGACTTCAAGAGCAATTTCTCTCTTACTTAACAATTCTATGCCTTCCCAAAGGGTAAATAGATTCCTGTATTGCCCTATTCAATGCCATTTCAAAAAATAATCCTCTTAACACTACTATATTCTAAGAAAATTTAATTTGCCTGTTGGTCTACAATTTATAGGTAATCAAAAATTACGCAATAATAGTGCATAATGCTGAAACAGTTGAATTACTTAAACTAATTTGTTTTAACAAAGGTCTTACTGCTGATATATCCCTATAATATTATTTTTGACCAAAGCCTTATTAGAAAATTCTAGTGGTACAAAAGTTTTTTGATGTGTGTGTTAAACAATGTTAAATATCTATGCAATGCAAACACATGTTCTCAGAGACGCTCTGAAGCTATGTGGGACAATATGTTCAGTTGCGCATCAAATGTAACGATATTAATAAAATGTCGTTCTACAATCGTTTGTGTTAACATTATGTAGGCCTTATTAGTCTAGTGAAATAAAAGAAATAGGTATCTTGTTACAAATCAAACCACTCTTCTTTAAGACTGTATACATTAGGACGAAAAATTGAACTGTGAAGAATCAAGTTGCTAGCAGTCGTATGATTTGTAAAATTATTGTGATAAGTGCGTAAGAATAATGTAACTTTAGATAAAAATTGAAGAATTAACAAGACATTTTTAGCTTCAGAGTACTAGCCAATTCAAGAAATCATACTTCTGAATAGTTCATTCTGTATCTATGCTAATAATAAATCTGTAGCCGAAATTTTTCTGATAATTTTCGATTTTCCAAAAATAATTGGTCCTAACATATATAATTAACCACCCTGAAACCGAAAATCGCTTTTTTGAAATTTTTGTTTGTATGTCTGTCTGTATGTTTGTTACCTTTTCACGCGATAATGGCTGAACCGATTTATATAAAAATTGGAATATAAATTAAGTTTGTTGTAACTTAGATTTTAGGCTATATGGCATTCAAAATACTTTATTCAAAGGGCGGTTATAAGGGGCCTGAATTAAATCGAAATATCTCCTTATGATTTTTGTGTAAAAGTTACATAACAAACGTTTCTTTAAAAATGATTTCCGATAAGTTTTATTCTTTACAAAATTTTGATAGGACTGATATTTAATGAGATAAATGATTTTAAAATTAAAATAACGCCATCTAAGACGGTGCAATGAATTAAGAACAAATGACTTCGTCTATAAGGGGCCTTTGACAACAACAATCGAAAGCTTTAAACTGGCCTCGACAGAGAACGTTTCTGTGTTTGTATATAATATCATAAGCTTTTAACCGATTTGTATAATTAATTATTAATTCACCATTTGAAAGTGTAATTTCTCTAGATGGACATAATGCTATAATGTTATTACAGTAGCGTCTGAGTAAATTTTTCAGGTAAGATTAAAGTAGCTTTTTATTCAGAAAATTTGATAGAGTTATTTTGTACATTCGTTTTCTGTATTTCTTAAAATAATATTTACGTACACTCATTTTAATCTCAGAGAATTAACGAACAACGAGTGTATTGATTTGGTATGCAGTAATAGTACGTTAGCTTGAGGCCATTATTTTATAATTCAGGTTTCAATAATATTGAATCGTGTTAAAATACAAAAATTATATTACAAAAATGCAACACAAAAAAAAATACCTTAGAAATTTCTTAAAATATAAAAGTTGTTCCCTGGAAATAACAATAGTCAAGATTTATATTTATTTCATAATATAAAATTACAAATAGTTTTTAATATTCTTTTAAGATAAAGAAAGAAAAAGGTTTTTACAGAATTAGTATAACTCTGAAAATATTGAGAAAGGACCATCTAATCAAAATCAGAATATGTTCAAATAAGCTCCGTAATATACTCACACACAACTCCTCTTGAATCACCCTGTGTGTGTGTGTGTGTGTATATGTGTGTATATATATATATATATATATAGGGTAAGAGTAGAGTTAATTACAATAGTCAAGATCAGTTACATAATATAAAATTACAAATAGTCAAGATCGGTTACATAATTTATTTGAAAATTTAATCAAAATTACATTTTATCTTTCTTTATTTAATCACTTTATTTATTTATTTATTTCAAGAGGAGTTTATTTATTTATTTGGATTTATTTATTTGTTTTTATTATTTTTCTTTCTTTATTTAATTCCTTTATTTATTTATTTACTTATTTATTTATTTATTCATTCATTCATTTTCATTCTTCATTCATTCATTCATTCCTTCTTTCATAACTCACTCACTCACTCACTCACTCACTCACTCAATCAATCCTTCCTTTACTTATTTATTTTTTAGTTTATATTTATAATAGTTAATTAAATCATTCATTATTGTATTTTCTTTATTAATTCATTCATTATTGTATTTTCTTTATAAGTAAAGAAGTAAAGGAAGGAGTGAGTGAGTGAGTGAGTGAATGAAAGAATAAATAAATAAATAAATAAATAAATAAATAAATAAATAAATAAATAAATAAATAAATAAATAAATAAATAAATAAAGGATTAAATAAAGAAAGAAAAATAATAAAAATACATAAATATCACCTTATTCTCCCATGCAATTTCCTTAACATTTGTGCCGTTTTCAAGGCGTTGCATAATGTTTACTTTGTCAGAAATACTCAGACTTGAACGTGTTTGTGACATGATGCCTTACCTGTATGCGAGGGCTTGATTCTCGTCACAACAACAGACCACGTTGCTGCTCTCTTTAGATCAAACGCATTCTACTAAATCGACGGAGCTGTGTATTTAGGTGGGGAGATCGTAGGATGCTTGGTCGTATCAGACCAGCCAGCGCTGTTGTGGGGGTTCGCAGACATCTGATCTACATCACTTCACCTCCGCCCGATGAAGCCACACAGATGACTTGTGGGGCTTCAGCAATATCAGACCTTGGAGGCACAGTCCGTCACGCCCCGTCTGTTTTCGTAGTGGAGTGATCTTGCGCCGTGTGACGAACTTAATGTGTATCAAAAGTATCTGATGTAGGTTTTCCCCAGTTGGTTGACTAAAAGTTGAAGAATTCTACAAACGTTTTGAAAACTGATGTGTATAAACATAGTCACATCTAGGCCTCTTGAGATTACTTCCACAGACGCGGACCTAATAATAATAGTAATAATAATAATAATAATAATAATAATAATAATAATAATAATAATAATAATAATAACAAACTTTCGTAGGTAAAACATTATAAATTTAATATTCTACCCCTACGTATGTTAGAGATATACAAATAGTAAATTATGCAGAATTTTCCTTGATTTTGTTGCATTCCTCTTGTTCTCTTTATATTTCCCGTCTCCTCTTCCCCTTCATTGTTCTCCTCGTCTTCCCTTGTTCTCCTTGTATTCCTTGTTTTACTCTTGTTTTCGCCTTGTTCCCCATGTCTTCCCCTTGTCCTCCTTGTCTTCCCCTTGTTTTTCCTTGTCTCATTTCTCCTTTCTTCTCCTTGTCCTCCGATTGTATCCCTTGTACTCCTCGTATTTCTTCTGTTCTCATAGATTCCCCCTTGTTCTCATTGCCTTCCACATATCTTCCACTTGTTTTCCTTGTCTTTTCCTTGCTTTCTCCTTGTTCTTCTTATCCTGTTGTGTTCCATGTACTGCTCATATTCCCCTTGTTGTCCTTGTCTTCACTTTTTTCCTGGTATTCCCTTTGCTCTCCTTGGCCTCCCCTTGTTCTTCTTGTCTTCCATTTGTTCTCTTTGTCTTCCTGTTGTTCTTATTGTCTTCCTTTTGTCCTTGTTGTCTTCCCCTTATTTTCCTTATCGTCATTTCTCCTTGATTTTCCTTGTTCTCGTCCTCACATTGTGCCCCTTGTACTCCTCGTATTCCCCCTGTTCTCCTTGATCTCCCCTTGTTATCATTGTCTTTCTCTGTTTCTCCTTGTCTTCCACTTATGTTTCACTTGTCCCCCCTTCTTTTCCTTATTCTTCTTGTATCCTTTGTTCTCCTTGTACATTTTATTCTCATTGTTCTCCTTGTCTTCCCCTTGTTTTCCGTGTATTCCCTTTGTTCAGCTTGCCTTACCTATGTTCTTCTTAAGTTCTTGTTGCTCCCCTTATATTCCCTCTGTTCTTCTTGTCTCCTCCTTGTTCTTTTTGTCTTCTCCTTGTCTTTCTCTTGTTCTTTTTGTCTTTCCCTTGTTCTCTTGTTTTTCCTCGTTTCCTTTGACTTCCTTTTTCTCTCTTTGTATTACTCTTGTTCTCTTTGTCTTCCCCTTGCTTTTCTTGTATTCCCATTGTTAAGCTTGCCTTCCCTTTGTTCTCTTTGTCTTCTTGTTGATTCCCTTATATTTCTCCTTTCTCCTTGTCTCCCCCTTTTTCTTCTTGTCTTCGCTGTGGCTTCCCCTTGTTCTCATTGTCTCCACCTAGCTCTCCTCGTATTTCCCTTGTTCTCCTTGTTTTCCCTTGTTCTCTTTGTCTTTCCCTTGTTCTTGTGTTCTCTTGTCTTCCTCTAGTTCTTGTCTTCTCCTTGTTCTCCTTCTCTTCCCCTTGTTCTTGTCTTCTACTTGTTCTCCTTATCTTCCTCTTGTTCTTGTCTTCTCCTTGTTTTCCCCTGTTCTTTTTCCTTTTCTTGTTCTTGTCTTCTCCTTGTTCTCCTTGTTTTCCCCTGTTCTCTTTCCTTCTTCTTGTTCTTGTCTTCTCCTTGTTCTCCTTGTTTTCCCCTGTTCTGTTTCTTCCTCTTGTTCTTGTCTTCTCCTTGTTCTCCTTGTTTTCCCTTGGTTTTGTCTTCTCCTTGTTCTCCTTGTTTTCCCTTGTTCTTGTCTTCTTCTTGTTCTTTGTTTCTCCTTGTTCTGTCTTCCTCTTGTTCTTGTCTTCTCCTTTTCTTCCTCTTGTTCTTGTCTTCTCCTTGTTCTCCTTGTTTTCCCATGTTCTCTTCCTTCTTCTTGTTCTTGTCTTCTCCTTGTTCTCCTCTTCCTTTTGTTCTTGTCTTCTCCTTGTTCTCCTTGTTTTCCCCTGTTCTGTTGCCTTCCCCTTGTTCTTGTCTTCTCCTTGTTCTCCTTGTTTTCCCTTGTTCTTGTCTTCTCCTTGTTCTCCTTGTTTTCCCCTGTTCTGTTGTCTTCCTCTTGTCCTTGTCTTCTCCTTTTCTTCCTCTTGTTCTTGTCTTCTCCTTGTTCTCCTTGTTTTCCCCTGTTCTCTTGCCTTCCTCTTGTTCTTGTCTTCTCCTTGTTCTCCTTGTTTTCCTTTGTTCTCTTCTCTTCCCCTTGTTCTTGTCTTCTCTTTGTTCTTGTCTTTGTCTTTTGTCTTGCTCTTCTTGTCTTCCCCTTGTTCTTATCTTCTCCTTGTTGTCCTTGTTTTTCCTTGTTCTCTTTGTCTTCCCCTTGTTCTTGTCTTCTCTTTGTTCTCTTTGTCTTGCTTTTGTTCTTGTCTTCCCCTTGTTCTTGTCTTCTCCTTGTTCTCCTTGTCTTCCTCTTGTTCTCGTCTTCTCCTTGTTCTGCTTGTTTTCCCTTGTGCTCTTCGTCTTCCCCTTGTTCTTGTCTTCTCTTTGTTCTCTTTGTCTTGCTCTTCTTCTTGTCTTCCCCTTGTTCTTATCTTCTCCTTGTTGTCCTTGTTTTTCCTTGTTCTCTTTGTCTTCCCCTTGTTCTTGTCTTCTCTTTGTTCTCTTTGTCTTGCTTTTGTTCTTGTCTTCCCCTTGTTCTTATCTTCTCCTTGTTGTCCTTGTTTTTCCTTGTTCTCTTTGTCTTCCCCTTGTTCTTGTCTTCTCTTTGTTCTCTTTGTCTTGCTTTTGTTCTTGTCTTCCCCTTGTTCTTGTCTTCTCTTTGTTCTCTTTGTCTTGCTTTTGTTCTTGTCTTCCCCTTGTTCTCCTTGTCTTCCTCTTGTTCTCGTCTTCTCCTTGTTTTGCTTGTTTTCCCTTGTGCTCTTAGTCTTCCCATTGTTCTTGTCTTCTCCTTGTCTTCCTCTGGCTCTCCTTGTCTTCCCTTTGTTCTTCTTGTACTCCTCTTGTTCTAGTATTCTCCTTATGTGATCTCACTTACATGCATTTCTACATGAAAGAGGGCTATGCAGATTACTTAAGCTAAAAATGTACCTGTCGATATTGTTTCGGATATAGCGTATGGCATTACGTATGATTAGTACCCTAAGCATAATATTCTCAATAGTTTTTATTGTGCAGGGAAAAAACTGTCAGATACTTAGATTGGAAACAATAATTTAATCATATAAGCTAGTCATAGTTCAGAGATAATGATCCTTGATAACATACATACTTTCAGAATAATTCCTTATATCTTTAAATTTATATTTGCAATAAGTATCATGACCATTAAAGAAGGGAGAATATCTATTGCATATAATATCCATGAGCTAAAATTATTTGAAAAGAAGCCTAGCTTATGGGGACAGAACACATTAAAGCTTGTAAAATAGTCTGTAGCTTGGAAATGGATTAGTTATGAATCTCACTAATAAAGAGGTTTTTATTATTATTATTATTATTATTATTATTATTATTATTATATTAATTTAATTTAATAATCTATAGATCTTACATCAGCTGTTGTTGGGAAATAAGTAAAGAGTTATACAAAAATATACAATACATAGCAAGCAGATTAATTCAGTTTACAAGAAAAAACAATTAATCAGTTGATCTATACAAAAATATACAATCTACAGGAAGCAAATGAATTCAATTTACAAGAATACATATTTCATCACTTGAGTAATAGTAGCATGTAGAGACATTTTCTTGGTGTTCATATTTTTATGTTAACTCTGTAGATTTTATCATTCAGAGTTTTCTGTCCAACGGCAGATTTTCACTGCAAAACCTGGATTCTTCAACCCCACTTTTTCCATCTTTCTCTTCCTTTCAGCATATGATCCATATTATGTCTCTTTTTTATATAACAGCTTAGAGTAACAGAGATACTCTAAGGTTTTGGCTGATATATATTTCTATTATTATCAGGCAGTACATTTCACTTGAAGATAATATGTGTCCGAGGAAGAACAATTGTCTAAATCTGAAATCTGATTAGTGTAATATGTTACTAGTTAGCGATGTATGCAGAGGGGGAGGAAGAAGAAACTGGCCACTCTACCCCAGTACCTGCTGGCTTAATTGTCTCATGAGTGATGCCTTATTGGTGTCACTTATGAGGTTCCAACCTGTCAACAGTTGACTGAACAACAGTAACAGAGAGTGGATGGAAATCTGATTTGTGTCTTTTATTAAAATTCTGAATGATTTGATTACTTACTTACTGGCTTTTAAGGAACCTGGAGGTTCATTGCCGCCCTCACATAAGCCCGCCATTGGTCCCTATCCTGAGCAAGATTAATCCATTCTCTATCATCATATCCCACCTCCCTCAAATCCATTTTAATATTATCTTCCCATCTACGTCTCGGCCTCCCTAAAGGTCTTTTTCCTTCCGGCCTCCCAACTAACACACTATATGCATTTCTGGATTCGCCCATACGTGCTACATGCCCTGTCCATCTCAAACGTCTGGATTTAATGTTCCTAATTATGTCAGGTGAAGAATACAATGCCTGCATTTCTGTGTTGTGTAACTTTCTCCATTCTCCTGTAACTTCATCCCTCTTAGCCCCAAATATTTTCCTAAGCACCTTATTCTCAAACACCCTTAATCTTTGTTCCTCTCTCAAAGTTTTGATTACTACTAAATCTATTTTAGTGTTTAATATAAAGCATGATTTGTTTAGAATAATGCATTTATATACTAAAACTGTTAAAGTTTGGCGTTTATTACTATATCTAACAATTACTTTAATTTTAATTACTATGGTAAAACTAATAATACAAAATTATTACATTATGATATATAAACTTTTTTCTTTGTAATTTCTAGTCACGGAACAAAATACGCCCCTGATTTTATTTAAAACTGTGTCGTTGGCGTTGTTCTTTTGTTTGTGAATACTACAGCTAGTCACAGAACAAAAAACGGATTTTATTTTATTTGGAGGAAACTGTACACATAAAAACATGTATATCTTCCCTCCACGATGTGCCTTAGCTGTCCTGTGGGATTGCAGGTGACGCTTTGATTCGTGTGGCTAACCTGATCGTGGACGTGAGTAGAGGGGGTGAAACATCTAGAAATCCGAAGGGCGTTCGTCACAGATTTCTTTTAAGTGTCGTTGCAAATTAAAACTTGATTGTTTCGTTGTGTGTAACAATAATTAATCTACAGTGTTGGTTCTTCTACAGTAGCATAAGAAATAGACGCATCTTTCCGCGTTAGTGAACGGGACAAGTTTGCAAGACTTTGATTTGTGTGCTAGTGACCTTGAGATCGAAGCGGTTACTGTGCTACGATATTATTTGTGTGTTTTCACGGTTTAAAAATGCATTTAATTTGTGCTGTGTCAGTTATTTACAATAAAACAAAAAGTATTTCGTTATAGGCATAGATAACGTAACAAATCATCTGAGATTCGAAGTTCTTACGATTACGAATCCAATTCTATGGTTGTTATGTAACAGCAGTAGAAGCAGAAGGTGAGTGCGCCATTTTGATAGATCTGAAGATAAACGTAGTGTATTCTGTAGCAGAGTTGAAAAATTTGTTTAAGAAGAAGTGCATCAATACTATAAAGTGTCTTAATAGTATATTACGATATAACATTACGATATTTGGATAACATTTAATTTAAATGCTAGCAATGGAATTAACGTAGTGAAAAATTGGCTTGATTCTAATCTCCTGTCCTTAAATACTAATAAAACTAGCTATATTCAATTTTCTTTAACAACAAAAGATTTACAGGCAGGGTTTGGAATTGAACGGGTTACATCAGCTTCTTATCTATGCGGATGACGTGAATATGTTAGGAGAAAATACACAAACGATTAGGGAAAACGCGGAAATTTTACTTGAAGCAAGTAGAGCGATCGGTTTGGTAAGTAAATCCCGAAAAGACAAAGTATATGATTATGTCTCGTGACCAGAATATTGTACGAAATGGAAATATAAAAAAATTGGAGATTTATCCTTCGAAGAGGTGGAAAAATTCAAATATCTTGGAGCAACAGTAACAAATATAAATGACACTCTGGAGGAAATTAAACGCAGAATAAATATGGGAAATGCGTGTTATTATTCGGTTGAGAAGCTCTTATCATCCAGTCTGCTGTCGAAAAATCTGAAAGTTAGAATTTATAAAACATTTATATTACCGGTTCTTCTGTATGGTTGTGAAACTTGGACTCTCACTCTGAGAGAGGAACATAGGTTCAGGGTGTTTGAGAATAAGGTGCTAAGGAAAATATTTGGGGCTAAGGGATGAAGTTACAGGAGAATGGAGAAAGTTACACAACACAGAACTGCACGCATTGTATTCTTCACCTGACATAATTAGGAACATAAAATCGAGACGTTTGAGATGGGCAGGGCATGTAGCACGTATGGGCGAATCCTTGCATATAGAGTGTTAGTTGGGAGACCGGAGGGAAAAAATTTTATGTTACCTTTAGGGAGGCCGAGACGTAGATGGGAGGATAATATTAAAATGGATTTGAGGGAGGTGGGGTATGATGATAGAGACTGGATTAATATTGCACAGGATACGGACCGCTGGCGGGCTTATGTGAGGGCGGCAATGAACCTTCGGGTTCCTTAAAAGCCATTTGTAAGTAAGTAAGTAAGTAAGTAACAAAAGATTTACCTCCACCTATGAATAATTATCACTTAGGAATACATAATATTTCATGTAATGAATTAACAAATAATTATTGTAATTGCCCACACATAACACCTTCCACACAAGTCAAATATTTAGGAATTATTATGGATCAGCATTTACGTTGGGATAATACTTCGAAATTTTATCACTAAGGAGGCATTGAGAATAATATTTTTAGCTTTGGTACAATCATTAATACAATATGGTATAATAAATTGGGGTGGAGTAGCATCATCTGTACTTAATCCATTAATTTTATTACACAGAAGATTAATAAAAATTTGCCTAACCAAAAATATGGATTACCCAACAAATTTAATTTATACAGATTTTAAAATATTAACTATTGAAGAAATTTATAAATATAATTTAGTAACTTACTACCATAGAAATCAAATAAAACACAAATCTAATAGACATGAATATCGTACTCGAACACAAAAGTCTACTTTTCCATTAATTGAGCCTAAATGTCATACAAGTGCAGCTCTTAAACATGGTGCTAGTTTTGGCCCAAGACTTTATAATAAAATTACAAACCATTTTCCAAATTTCAAATATTTTAAAATTGAAGCTTTTAAAAAAGAAATTTATAAAATTGTTCATGATATATAATATTAACAAATGTGTGTATTTGTTTACCTTTTATTTCTGTCGACTATATTCATGTTTTTATTGAATATCACTGGCTTCTGTCTGATTGGCAATTTATATTAAATGTGTGTTTTCTCTCTTTTCCTCTTTCTTATTTTCTCTTTTCTTCTCCTTTTTTTGAGTTACTTACTGTATTTAGTAAACTGTCCTTGTAAATTTTTATGTTATATTATTGGCTAAGACCACACCGTACACGAGCCTGGCTCTTACGGTAGTGGCTAGAAACATTTTTGTTTTATAATTTTAATTTATATTCACTAGCTAGCTAGCCAGTTAAATAAATTAAATAAATATACGGTTGGAAGTGATTTTTACAAAATAGAGGAAAAGTCTGAAAAATTAAAACAGCGAGTTTTCAAATTTCAGAGTTTTTGTAATGCATTTCACAAACGTGTATTCTACAACATTTTTTGCACGATCATATTTTTAAAATTGCAAATTTAATATATTTTTCATTGAAAATAAGAGCAATATTATTCCAAAGCCTTCCCAAAACTGCACAGTAATGGTAACTAAGTAACAATAAGTACACTGTAATGGGTATATTTCAGTATAGGTTTTCGTTATGAAGAATGGTTCCCAAGCAACAAGTTTCTTTATAGGAATTCTAATTTTCAAGGCCTAACAACAATAGCTGTAAAAAAAAAAACGATCGTGCAAAAAATTATGTTTAATATAATTATACGTATTTAATTGAACTTCTTAATTTTATTAGTATTGCTAGGGATTGTACTTAAATTAAAAGTCCTCAAGATGAAATCCGTGGGAGATGTTACAGTAGCTTAAGCTAAACATAACATAAATCAGAACTAAAATTAGGATAATTACCTACAAGACTCACAGGAAGAGAGTCTGCAGTTGCGAGATAGGGATCAAATTCGTTGTAGGTGACGTCATAAAATCATGATAAGGGTATGGAAGGTATATTATTTCTCTATCATTTCTTCACTTCTTTCCTCGTCTCATTTCTTCTCTCTTGCCTCCTTTCTCGTCTTCTCTTTCCCCTTTCTTCTTTATGCCTGTAATTAAATCACATTTATTTAATATTTCCTTAATTATGTATATATCTAATTTGGGAAAAACGAGCGTTCAGATAGTTTCGGTGATTTTGGAAGTCAAAATGGTCGAATTTGTGAGGGATTTCTTGCGGAGATGGATTTCAAAACTTAAGGATTTTATAGGTAAATATTTCAAGTAAACGAAATTGCTCGGAAATGTAGTAAATTACGTGTGAAATCAGAACTGCGTAGTAATAGAAGTGCAAACATTGTGATTTCTGTTGAAGGAAAAGGACGTAGGGTCATAAAACACACGATACGATGTAATGTGAAGAACGTAAAACTTGTATTAATTCAATAACAACTGGAATACAGTGAAGCACGACAAATAATAATGAAATAGATACGAAATTCCTGTACTATAAATTCGTTTCCGCTTCGGCCATTACGCTGACAACATCAATAAACAAAAATCACCAGGCTTTGAAAATCCTGCTGAAATTCGTATATGCAATACATAATAAAAGCCTAACCTAACCTAACCTAACCTGTCTCAGATTCTTATATATATATATATATATATATATATATATATATATATATATATATAAGACGTAACAAAAGTCTAAACTGACCTAACCTATCCTGCTACAGATTCGTATATAGCCCAAGTGTACACTAACTTGAAACTTTCGTACTGGCACCAAAGTTATGTTGATATTACAGAGGAAACAGCTGAAGTGTGGAAGCGAAGCGGGGATGGAACTACCTCATCGCTCGTTTAACCATAATTTGTAATATTACATACTGTAATTATTATATTTTAAATTTGTTACATTACGTTAACGAGAATCGAACTACGGTGAGTCTCCCCTTCGTTCTTCGTACCCGTGCTCTACCAAATAAGCTACTGAAGCGAGTTGAAAGCTGAAGTGAAAATGTTTGTGTTGGTATTACATAGTGAAGAAATATATAATAGATGGCAATAATAATATATGAAATATGAATATGAAAAGCCTATAAGGGCAACGGCCTCCTGCAGTAGTGTAAGGTAAGCTGAAGGTCTGCTACACTTGGGGAGCCAGTCCAAGAGAGCTTACACTGTACTTACAAATAAACTATCCAAACTAAACACACACAAAAACTATACAAATTAAATACATAAATTACCAACTAAACATACAAAGAAACTATCCAAACTAAACACACACAAAAAACTATACAAATTACACATGTAAATTACCAACTAAACACACAACTATACAAATTAAATACGTAAATTACCAATTAAACACACAAACAAACTATTCAAACTAAACACACACAAAAACTATACAAATTAAATACATAAATTACCAACTAAACATACAAAGAAACTATCCAAACTAAACACAAACACAAAAAACTATATACAAATTACAAATTTATGTAAATTACCAACTATAAAACACACAAAAACTATACAAATTAAATACGTAAATTACCAACTAAACACACAAAGAAACTATTCAAACTAAACACACACAAAAACTATACAAATTAAATACACATAAATTACCAACTAAACACACAAAGAAACTATCCAAACTAAACACACAAGACAACTATACAAATTAAATACGTAAATTACCAACTAAACACATAAACTATCCGAACTAAACACACACAAAAAACTATACAAATTAAATACATAAATTACCAACTAAACACACAAAGAAACTATCCAAACTAAACACACATGACAACTATACAAATTAAATACGTAAATTACCAACTAAACACAAAGAAACTATCCAAATAAACACACACAAACACTATACAAATTAAATACATAAATTACCAACTAAACACACAAAGAAACTATCCAAACTAAACACACATGACAACTATACAAATTAAATACGTAAATTACCAACTAAACACATAAACTATCCAAACTAAACATACACAAAAACTATACAAATTAAATACGTAAATTACCAACTAAACACACAAAGAAACTATGCAAACTAAACATACACAAAAACTATACAAATTAAATACGTAAATTACCAACTAAACACACAAACTATTCAAACTAAACATACACAAAAACTATACAAATTTAATACGTAAATTACCAACTAAACACACAAAGAAACTATGCAAACTAAACATACACAAAAACTATACAAATTTAATACGTAAATTACCAACTAAACACACAAAGAAACTATGCAAACTAAACATACACAAAAACTATACAAATTTAATACGTAAATTACCAACTGAACACACAAAGAAACTATGCAAACTAAACATACACAAAAACTATACAAATTAAATACGTAAATTACCAACTGAACACACAAAGAAACTATGCAAACTAAACATACACAAAAACTATACAAATTAAATACGTAAATTACCAACTAAACACACAAAGAAACTATGCAAACTAAACATACACAAAAACTATACAAATTTAATACGTAAATTACCAACTAAACACACAAAGAAACTATGCAAACTAAACATACACAAAAACTATACAAATTTAATACGTAAATTACCAACTGAACACACAAAGAAACTATCCAAATAAACACAAAACACTATACAAATTAAATACGTAAATTACCAACTAAACACACAAAGAAACTATGCAAACTAAACATACACAAAAACTATACAAATTTAATACGTAAATTACCAACTGAACACACAAAGAAACTATGCAAACTAAACATACACAAAAACTATACAAATTAAATACGTAAATTACCAACTGAACACAAAAGAAACTATGCAAATAAACATACACAAACACTATACAAATTAAATACGTAAATTACCAACTGAACACAAAAGAAACTATCCAAATAAACACACACAAACACTGTACAAATTAAATACGTAAATTACCAACTGAACACAAAGAAACTACCCAAATAAACACACACAAACACTATACAAATTAAATACGTAAATTACCAACTAAACACACAAAGAAACTATGCAAACTAAACATACACAAAAACTATACAAATTTAATACGTAAATTACCAACTAAACACACAAAGAAACTATGCAAACTAAACATACACAAAAACTATACAAGTTTATACAAATTTAATACGTAAATTACCAAATGAACACACAAAGAAACTATCCAAATAAACACACACAAACACTATACAAATTAAATAAGTAAATTACCAACAAAACACACAAACTATTCAAACTAAACACACACAAAAAACTATACAAATTTAATATGTAAATTACCAACTGAACACACAAAGAAACTATCCAAATAAACACACACAAACACTATACAAATTAAATAAGTAAATTACCAACAAAACACACAAATAAACTATTCAAACTAAACACACACAAAAACTATACAAATTAAATACGTAAATTACCAACGAAACACACAAACAAACTATCCAAACGAAACACTAACAGTAATAATACCTTAGTTTTAATTTTCAAAAACTGACAGTGTTACTTAACTCGGCAATGATAAAGAATTCTGACCCATCGTTCTTACCATGTACAGTATTTCATTTCTCCTTGCTTGTAAACCCCTACCTACTGGATCGCATTGTGTTCAGCTACAGACAGGTCACATGATAACAGAACTTCGCAGGTATACTTGAGATATATAGCCAATATTTAGAAATAAGTTGTATGGCCATTAATTATTTTTTTCGCATTTGGAATTGGCTGCAACGCAATTGGTTACAATTCTATAAAACTGTATTGTCATCAATAACACCCCCAACAATTATTTATTTATTTTTTTATTTTATTGCTAGTAAGTTTGAAATGAATACAAGTTAATAAATACAATGAAAGATAAACTAGCCCACTCCTGAATGAGTAAGACTCGTGCTCAGGAGGGGATTCCAATACAGACAAAAATAAAAATAAAATTGAGAGTGAATACAGATTAAATAGTGTTTAATATGTTTAAACCCAAACTATAAATCCAATACATACACATACATACAATGTGGGCTAGATGAGGGGATAACTAGGTGATAGGAGATCGAGCACTCTGGCAAGGTTACAGTTATTTATTTTTACTTTCCGGTCGATTTTAGTAGTTCGTACGTATTCATCGAGTCAAATTAAAAAGTCCTGAATAAATTTTGTCGAGAAAACGCGCCGTCATTCAAAATAAATAATTATAATTTGAATAACTATTTGTTTTAAACTTGGAATTTATAAGTGAAATCAAATGCCTTCTCCTCTTCCATTGTAAATAATTTATTAATTTTGCATGTTATTCAGAAAGCACGGTAAAATGAAGTACCGGTACTTGTCTAGTTAAACCGGGAATGGAATACCGGACAAGCAGGCAGTGAAACTGATAGCGCTCACCTCTATATCATCAGACACTTGGCAGACGGTAAATTGGCAACTCCTCTGTCCTTGAACTGCTGGGAAGGGCAATATCGCTCACCGGCAGGCAGGCAGGCAGCTTGTGTCGCAGGGAACTGGGGTGGCACGCACGCACATGTGCACATACACAGCTCGTTCGATTCCAGCAGACATGCGAAGGATAATAATCTCGGCTTACTAACGCCACACAACATGACTAACTAACTCTTTAGGTTCGTTCGCAATTAATAATGCATATCAAAACAATTTTACTGCGATTTTCTTGTGTTAATTTTAGTATTCGATTTCGTTTCTTAGCAACCATGTACAAGTTAACATAAGTTGTGCTAACGTCAGTGAGACTATCTATAAAGATTGAATTGTAATTAATAGGATTAGGATTTTAGGGGCAATTTTCATAGGAAAAAAAAAGGGAGAAAGATGTTAAAATAATACAAAAATGGAACAAGGAGTGTTATTTCACTAAACTGTTTCGGCAAATGTTCTTTTTCTTGTTTTATCTAATAAAACTGAAATCAACTCATTTGAAACTACGCACATTTATGTAATACAGGCTAATAATAATAATAATAATAATAATAATAATAATAATAATAATAATAGTAGTAGTAGTAGTAGTAGTAGTAGTTTTTATTTTGCCTGGCAGAATTAAGGCCATAAGGCCTTCTCTTCCACTCAACCAGGTTTCAGTAATATACATGAAATAGAAAATTATGTGATAGATTACAAAACAACACAAAAAAGGTATCTTAGAAATTACATAAAATATAGTAGAAAATTACAATAGTCAAAATCAGTTACATAATATAAGGACAATATAAAATAAAGTAGAAAATTACACATAATCAAAATCAATTACATAACATAAGGGGGAAAAAAATATATATACACACACACACACACACACATACACACAATATTCCGTATTCAGTGGGTTAATAAAATTCAATTCAATTTTTAGTCCATTAAACATACAAGCAGGCCTCAAAGACTTCGTCACATATGATAGATACATTTGAAAACTTAACTACTTACTTACTTACGTACTGGCTTTTAAGGAACCCGGAGGTTCATTGCCGCCCTCACATAAGCCCGCCATTGGTCCCTATCCTGAGCAAGATTAATCCAGTCTCTACCATCATATCCCACCTCCCTCAAATCCATTTTAATATTATCTTCCCACCTATGTCTCGGCCTCCCCAAAGGTCTTTTTCCCTCCGGCCTCCCAACTAACACTCTATATGCATTTCTGGATTCGCCCATACGTGCTACATGTCCTGCCCATCTCAAACGTCTGGATTTTATGTTCCTAATTATGTCAGGTGAAGAATACAATGCGTGCAGCTCTGCGTTGTGTAACTTTCTCCATTCTTGAAAACTAAAAAAATAGAACTAAAGTTATTAATTGAAACAATTTCATACATGTGATATACTGTACTCGTATTAAAACTAACAGAATGTAACTAAATTTATTTATTTAAAAAAATTCCATTCGAATTTCTGTTTAAAAACTCACCGACAGAGTAAAAAGGATTTTAGAGTAACCAATTATAAAATATTGTTTTAAAACTTTTCTAATATTGACTGGAAAGCTTAGCCTGTTATATAATTTCATCCTCATAACAGAAAAGTTTGAGTTAGTCTTTCATAATCCACAATATGGAATATTGATTTGTTTTGTGTCCCTAATTAATTATATATAACAGTGTATTTGAAACTACGTCTCTCCTTAAACTTCTTAAGCAATATATTTTCATTAATTAACAGAGATGAATCACTAATCACTACGGGTGATTTGTTAATAATGTAGATAAAAATTAACTTACAGGGATTTTGCTGAGTCATTTATTTATATTAGCACGACTTCGTATCCTAGCAACCGCGTACAATTAGCATAGACTGTTTAAGCAGAACAATTGACGGACTAAATAAACGTTCATTTCTATTAATGATTTGTTGTTGATAATGTAGGTAAAAATATTAAACTTGTAGATATTTTGCTACAGTCATTTGTTTATATTCATACAATTCCGTTTCCTAGCAACCACATACAGCTGTAATCCTATTTTTATCAAGGTTATGGGTACCGGTATATTCATTCTGTGTCGTAGGAAGTGAATTTCATGAAACATGCATACAGCGCAGGTGTCCTCTGACAATGAAAACTGAGGCCAAGATCACTTGACGTTGGTATCCACCTCCACTGGGATATTTGTGACTCTCCCGAATTATTCATCGAACTTCAGCACGCCACAAAAAATTCACCTCTCATTCGTGCCACTTTTGCGCGCACCGATCTGCTGTTAATGCGCAATGTAATTTGATTCCTGATTCACTCGTGGACTGGCTGTCTTAATGTCCAACCAGCTGCTGTAGCGTAGGGTGGCATATGGTCGTCCTTGGTTACCGAATGGTTACCGCACTTGCTATTAGATTCTCGGCTTCAAAACCCGCCGAGGGCGATGAAAGTTTTCTTAGGGCAAAAACAACTGGGAGTTGAGTATCTTAGACTTTTGGGGTATAACAGAACAGACTCCATTCTAAATTTAGAGATCTCTTATAGAATATCAAGTATTCACCATAATTTCGTGATTAATAACACGATTGAAATAAATATGCTATCTTTCGATCGGTTATATGACTACAATTCCGAGGCTTATTTGAAGGTTTCGTAACAACCTGTTTTTTACGGTGATGGGTTGTTAGCCCTTCGCCCAACCACCAAGCTGGAGAACCTGAAGCAAGTAAAGAGATAGGTTTGGAAGTAAATCCCGAAAAGACAAAGTATATGATTATGTCTCGTGACGAGAATATTGTACGAAATGGGAATATAAAAATTGGAAATTGATCTTTTGAAGAGGTGGAAAAATTCAAATATCTGGGAGCAACAGTAACAAATATAAATGATACTCGGGAGGTAATTAAACGCAGAATAAATATGGGAAATGCCTGTTATTATTCTGTTGAGAAGCTTTTGTCATAGTCTGCTGTCAAAAAATCTGAAAGTCAGAATTTATAAAACAGTTATATTACCTGTTGTTTTTATGGTTGTGAAACTTGGACTCTCACTTTGAGAGAGGAACATAGGTTAAGGGGTTTAAGAATAAGGTGCTTAGGAAAATATTTATGGCTAAGAGGGATGAAGTTACAGGAAAATGGAGAAAGTTACACAACACAGAACTGCACGCATTGTATTCCTCACCTGACATAATTAGGAACATTAACTCCAAACGTTTGAGATGGGCAGGGCATGTAGCATGTATGGGGAATCCAGAAATGTATATAGAGTGTTAGTTGGGAGGCCGAGACTTAGATGGGAACATAATATTAAAATGGATTTGAGGGAGGTGGGATATGATGATAGAGATTGGATTAATCTTCCTCAGGATAGGGACCAATGGCGGGCTTATGTGAGGGCGGCAATGAACCTCCGGGTTCCTTAAAGCCAGTAAGTAAGTATATGACTACAATGCTAGCATGACCCTGAGTTAGCACCACGCATGCGCTAGATCCAGTTGGGGACCATGGCGGCTGACGGCCATTTTTGGTGTGAGCGAAAATTTCAGGGCAGTATATCTCGCGACTCTGATGTGCTAACGCGCCGATTTTGGTACCAAACGAAACACCTCGTCTAGATCTGTCGATATGCATTCACCTAGAGCCTACGGGCATAGCCACACCCATTTGTTTGGTAGTGGAATAGTTTAGTATACCCTTTAAAATGATATCTCTGAACATATGGGACGCAATTTTAAATTCAAAAGTGAGGGTAGGTAGGGGTGGAGGGATGGAACAGAAAATTCAATGAGCAGCGGTTTTGAGTTTTCATGTCGAAAACTAAATCGATGTGTTTTCCCTCAGATTCATGTCGCTTGCACATCTAAAATTATTCAAGGTAGAAAGTTTTGAAATGAACACATGGCATTTCCATCTCTTCTGACCGTTCTATAATAAGAAACAATGGTATACAACTCAATCTTCCATTACGTACTTAAAAATGTCTTTTAAGGAATCCGGAGGTTCACTGCCGCCCTCACATAAGCCCCCCATCCGTCCCTGCTTGAGCAACATTAATCCATTCTCTATCACCATATCCCAATTCCCTCAAATCCATTTCAATATTATCGTCCCATCTACGTCTCGGCCTCCCGAAAGGTCTTTTTCCCTCAGGTCTCCCAACTAACACTTTATACCCATTTCTGGATTCACCCATAAGTGCTACATTTCATCCCTCTTAGCCCCAAATATTTTCCTAAGGACCTTATTTTTAAACATCCTTGACCTTTGTTCCTCTCTCAAATTGAGTGTCCAAGTTTCACAACCATACAGAACAGTCGGTAATACAGAGTGTTTCAAAAATATAATTTCTGTTTTGTAGACAATCAAAATATTCATTACAACATGTGTCCGGAAATGCTTCATTTATAGTTATAGCCTTCACAACATTGAAATTCACCGGAACGTTTTTCTTTCCGCAGGTCGTTGCCGTCAAAGGAGACATTAAGAGGGCACTCTGACAGTTCATTCCGAAAGGTTACATTCAGTGTTGTGTAGGCGTTAGACTGTGCGACATGTATTCAAATCAAGAGCTGGCAGAGATACACTTCATGTACGGTAAGGCGGACGGCAACGCTGCGCTGGCTCGTCGTTTGTACCAGGAGAGGTACCCACAGCGACAATGTCCAGATCGGAAGACATTTGTACGTCTCCATTACCGTCTGTGCGAGTATGGAAAATTTAACTCTCCTGGTTTGGGAAGGGGACGACCAAGATCTACAACTCCAGAAGTATTGTGGATTCTGTGAACATGACTCCTATCAGCACACGAAGGGTAGCGTTGCAAGTCAATGTTCCTCATACGACTGTCTGGAGACTGTTGGAATCCCTTCGGAATCGAATTGTGGCATGTTCTGAGGACATACGCAATACTCCTGGAGTTTGGGATCGTGTTCGTAGGTCAATGACACATCGATGTGAGGTGTGTATTCAAGCAGGAGGTGGACATTTTCAACATCTTCTGTAATGACAACGACCTGCGGAAAGAAAAACGTTCCGGTGAATTTCAATGTTGTGAAGGCCATAACTCTAATGAAGCATTTCCGGACACATGTTGTAATGAACTATTTTGATTGTCTACATGTGGGAAATACATACCTGAAATTATGCCCCGTATTTTTTAAACACCCTGTATGACTGTTTTATAAATTCTAAGTTCCTTTATTTTTGGAAACAGACTAGATGACAAAAGCTTCTTAACCGAATAATAGTAGAAATTTCCCATAATTATTCTGCTTTTAATTTCCTCTCGAGTTTCATTTATATTTGTTGCTGTTACTCAAAGGTATTTTAATTTTTACACCTCTTATATTTCCAATTTTTTGTTAGGAGTAAGGGAGGGAATATCCCACGCACTACGACCTGAGGTCTATTGTACACCCCCACATATGGAATGAGTTGCGTACCCACCGATCTTCTACGCGCACCGACCTAACCACTTCACCCCCTTAAAGATCGGTCCCTACAGACAACAGAGTCCATATATCACTTCTACTTCGGCAACCCCCTCTAAAGCTCCCTTAACGGTCCGAGGAGGAAGTCCTCTCCCCGAGAAGGTCTGCCCCGGATTCCGTTGCAGAAGCTATCCATCATCACTTGAATACAATCCACGGAGGCCGGTCGAGAGAGCCAGCAGCTTCGGAGGGCCGCCTGTAGAGCGATCTGAAAACCATGAGAAGTAACGGGATGATGAATGAAAGGATGATAGGGGAGGGAACAAAGTGGCGAAGATGAGTGAAGTTTCAATCGCCTGATAAATTACCTGATATTCATGCAAAAGGGTGAGAGAAAAACTCCGAAAAAACCTCACCCAGGCAACTCGTCCCAAACGGGAATCGAACCCGGGACCGCTGGGTTCGGAGTTATACTCGCCAAACCCTCAGCCACAACTGTGAACAGTCACGAGACATAATCATATACTTTGTCTTTTCGAGATTTACTTCCAAAGCTATTTCTTTACTTGCTTCAAGTAAAATTCCCTTGTTTTCCCTAATCGTTTGTGGATTTTCTCCTAACATATGACGTCATCCGCATAGACAAACAGCTGATGTAACTCATTAGTATTGGCAGCCGGGTAGCTCAGTTGGTAGAGCAGCTGGCTACGGACTGGAAGGTCCGGGGTTCGATCCCAGGTGGTGACAGGATTTTTCTCGTTGCTAAACTTTCAGAACGGCCCCGAGGTTCACTCAGCCTCCTATAAAATTGAGTACCGGGTCCTTCCCGGGGGTAAAAGGCGGTCAGAGCGTGGTGCCGACCACACCACCTCATTCTAGTGCCGAGGTCATGGAAAGCATGGGGCTCTACCTCCATGCCCCCCAAGTGCCTTCATGGCATGTTACGAGGGTACCTTTACTTCTACCTTTTTTTTTTAGTAGCTAATTACAATAGTAAAATTTAGGGAAGTCGATACTTCACGACAACAGTGCTTTTGTTATGTGGAAAGGAAATTGAATAGTGATCATCACCGCTTTTTAAAATATTCAGGCTTTGCTATGACTTCATGAGCGATGTGTCAGCAACCCAACACTACACCCCGCGGCCAATCCAAGTGGCTTGTTAATCAAATTATTTCTGCACTCATAAGACGTTGAACCCGGTCCCCGCTGGGCGCGTCACGTGTCGGGGTGAATTGCCGTCAATTTGTTGTCGGTGGTCGGGCAGTTGCTTGGCTTCGCGGGGTTGTACTCGTTTAGCAAAATTAAATCTCGGGGCTTCCCGAGGAGGAACGCTGCTATTGCGTGGGACGTGTGCTGTCTGTCTCCATGGACACAATTCTTCGCTTGTTTAGCTGGTCATGTACTTGCTGCTCTTGTTGACGTTATTTACATCACTGAGACGAATAAACTGTAGGTACTGTGGTATTAAGGTATAGAATGGAGGGAGGAATCGTTGTTAAGCAACGGGAGAGTCGAAAAGAGGAGAGTATCGAAATGAGGGAGAATAAGAAAGGAAGAACTTACTTACTGGCTTTTAAGGAACCCGGAGGTTCATTGCCGCCCTCACATAAGCCCGTCATTGGTCCCTGTCCTCAGCAAGATTAATCCATTCTCTATCATCATATCCCACCTCCCTCAAATCCATTTTAATATTATCTTCTCATCTACGTCTCGACCTCCCTAAAGGTCTTTTTCCCCCCTCCGGTCTCCCAACTAACACTCTATATGCATCTCTGGATTCGCCCATACGTGCTACATGCCCTGCCCTTCTCAAACGTCTGGATTTAATGTTCCTAATGTCAGGTGAAGGATACAATGCGTGCAAATCTGTGTTGTGTAACTTCCTCCATTCTCCTCTAACTTCATCCCTCTTAGCCCCAAATATTTTCCTAAGAAACTTATTCTCAAATACCCGTAATCTATGTTCCTCTCTCAAAGTGAGAGTCCAAGTTTCACAACCATAAAGAACAACCGGTAATATAACTGTTTTATAAATTCTAACTTTCAGATTTTTTGACAGCAGACTGGATGATAAATCTTCTCAACCGAATAATAACAGGCATTTCCCATATTTATTCTGTATTTAATTTCCTCCCGAGTATAATTTATATTTGTTACTGTTGCTCCCAGGTATTTGAATTTTTCCACCTCTTCAAAAGATAAATTTCCAATTTTTATATTTCCATTTCGTACAATATTCTCGTCACGAGACATAATCATATACTTTGTCTTTTCGACATTTACTTCCAAACCTATCCCTTTACTTGCTTGCAGTAAAATTTCCGTGTTTTCTCTAATCTTTTGTGCATTTTCTCCTAACATATTCACGTCATCCGCATAGACAAGCAGCTGATGTAACCCGTTCAATTCCAAACCCTCTCTGTTATCCTGGACTTTCCTAATTGCATGCTCTAGAGCAAAGTTAAAAAGTAAATGTGATAGTGCATCTCCTTGCTTTAGCCCACAGTGAATTGGAAACGCATCTATTATTATTATTATTATTATTATTATTATTATTATTATTATTATTGGCCGGGTAGCTCAGTTGGTGGAGCAGCTGGCTACGGACTGAAAGGTCCGGGGTTCGATCCCAGGTGGTGACAGGATTTTTTCTCGTTGCCAAACTTTCAGAACGGCCCCAAGGTTCACTCAGCCTTCTATAAAATTGAGTACCGGGTCTTTCCCGGGGGTAAAAGGCGGTCAGAGCGTGGTGCCGACCACACCACCTCATTCTAGTGCCGAGGTCATGGAAAGCATGGAGCTCTACCTCCATGCCCCCCAAGTGCCTTCATGGCATGTTACGGGCAAACCTTTACCTTTACCTTTATTATTATTATTATTATTATTATTATTGTTGTTGTTGTTGTTGTTGTTAATAATAATAATTAGGGAAAAAATGAAAATGTACCACCGTCTACCCATCCAACCAGCATTCAATATTATTCATCCCTAATATTCTGTACGTTTCTAAACGAACATTGAAGCAAAACTGCCGAAAACTGTTGCTGAGCTACATTTCTATTCAGACTGATTTAAGAGCTCAGTTTTCACTCCATGCCGCTTATACGCCAATGTGATATATCACTTGCTAAATCCAATTCGGTTGACAGGCTCGTCTGGCCATGCATATTTTATGACGTCATTCCGTGGAATTGCTTCCTGAAAGCGGTGACGTAATCAAGCCGAATTAAGCTCTTCAGGGGAGGGAATTGCATTAAAGCCTAGTAATTAATCCTCCAAGCCGGTTCACCTGGCTGCAACCCACACAACACCGGAGGCAGTTGGGATGCCTAGCGTCCCGGGTAGACGAACGAACGTCAAGTTTCGATGGATGGCTGGTCGGATTAATCACGCCTCACGAGCGTCGAAGCCGGGAGCCCTGCGTGACTCAGCTGTTAAAGTTCCCCACAGGGTGAATAAGAACTCTGATGCCTATAAGTGGCATGGAGAACTCTCTTTCCTGCACGACGACATCGAAACTGTTCTATAGGTTCACGTTTGTGGCGTTAGGTAAGATCATTTTTCAACATCAGTGTGGCCACCGGCGTAGCTTGTCTGTCGATCCCGGGTTGCGCTTAGTCACGGGTTCGATTCCCGCTTGACTCATTACCTGGTTGATTTTTTCCAAGGTTTTCCCCAACCGTAAGGCAAGTGTCAGGTATTCTACGGCGAATCCTCGATCTCACCTCACCAAATATTGTCGGACTATCGAATCTGTGCCCCTTCAGCGCTGTCGTCGTTCTTGGAAAAGTTAACGTCTGTACTCAATCCATTCCAACCTCTTTCCTCCCACCACGTTAAACAGCAGGCCACGAACCTTGCCGAATAGGGATGTTGCCAAACTTCCGTCAAACGGTGTCATAAATAACTGATCCTCCTTGCTACAATATCATTTCTTTCAATAAAAATACATGTTGTTTTTCTACACTTTTTAAACCTAAATCCCATGTCTCGAATCACTTTCCTTAGTTTTTCTGTCCAACCTTGGAAATTATTGCTTCTATCGCAACCTTCAGTAATTTCTTCAATCTTGGAACTTCTTTCATCTACAAGAATTAGGTTCCCTTGGTCTGTTCTTCCCTGATGATTCTAGCTTTTCATCTCCTGCACAGATTTCTCTCTCTCTTCTGATTTTCATTATTAGGCGCTCTGACCTGCCTATATAAATTACATAAAAATGTTGTATTATTAGTATTAGTTAAGTAAGTAATTTTAATACGTAATTAATTAAATGAAATAAGCCTCACCTGTGATCGCAGCTGTTCTTTTCGTTGCCTGATTTATAGGAAACAGATATTGACCTGTTTGTTTCTCTTCACCGCAAAATGCTATTACGTACTTGCTTATTAATATTTCTTTCGCCACTCCTTGCTACAGTATTCATGTTGAGTTGACAACACTGGCCTGCAAGAAGGCCAAAATTGTGAGTAGTGGGGGAGAGAAAGGGAGAGAGAGATAGGAATGCAGGGAGAGAAATGAATTACCGAGGCTGAGAAGGAATTAGGGTTCATTTCGCATATCTTACGGGGGCACAGATCCGATGGTCCGGCAATATCTCGCTATCAGCAATTCTATCGACGCTAAATAACTTAGTTGATATAGCGTCGTTAAATAAATAACTAAAAAGAAAATAAATCATTAGGGTAAGCCATTAAGGTTTGACATGCCTCAGAAGAATTCATCCTTCCATCACAGATTCGGTCTTGCCACACCGTGACGGTCTGGTGGTCTGTGTTATTAGATTTGTTTAGTTAATCTCATTTCAGCCATTCTTCTGATACATTGTTTTCTTTTTACTTGGTTATTTAACGATACTACAGACGTGGACAGATTATTAGCAAAATTGAAGATTTTTATTATATATTTTTACAAAATATGATTCTTCAGTTCAGTTTTAAACAGCAAAGAAGTAGGACGTATTGTTGAGCAGGTCTTATACAAAACCGTTGGCGTAAAATGGGAAAGAATAAATCGACGAAGACGGCGGAGAAAGGGGAAGTTGAAAAGAAGATGAAAGAGAAGGAAATAGACAATACCATTAGAAACAATGAAAATGGGATAGTAATAAATGAACAAGAGATCAGCAACGGGCAAGTTATTTCAGAAATAAGAAGCATGTTTGAAAATTTCAAGCTATCTATACAAGGAGAAGTAGAGGAACTTAAAAAGTCAGTAAACTACATTTCGTCTAAATTCGACTCTTTTTATCAAGACCTCTCTCAAATACAAGAAGAACTGAAGGCAGCACAAAAAGAAATAAAAGGCCTCAAGTATGAAAACGACAATTTGTATTACGAAATAAAAGAAATCCAGCAATACTCAAGAAGAGACAATGTAATAATATTCGGAATTCCTGAAGCGAGATCTGAAAAATTTACGAAGTAGTGAACCAAATTTCTGATTCAATTGGAGCCTTAAATTTAGTCAATGATGTCAGCGTGGCCCACAGATTACCATCAGGATCACCGGGAAAGTCAGACCTATCGTCATCCGATTCTCCAAAAGGTGCAGCCGGGATGCCTGGCTTCAGTGCTACAAGGTGGAGTCGAAGAAGGAAGGTGATGGTCCGGGAATCCCTCTACAACGGCTTCCAAACCATGCGGGACTAGGGAGATTCACTGCAGCAGACCATTTGACCGTGGCTACCAGAGATATGCTGCGTAAAACCAGGGACGTCGCCAAGATGAAGGGATACAAGTTTGTATGGACCAAGGATTGTAATATCTTTGTACGTGAAAATGAAAGCAGTTCTGTAAGTAAAATAAATTCAGTCTCTGACTTAGAAAGACTGTGAATTCAGTACCCAATAATAATTACAGTTCACAAATAATTAAAAAAACTGTCATGCTAATTGTAGAAATGCTTTATAATATTACTTGCAATAATGGAAGTAAACGGTCATTTAGAACAACTTAATTTATACTGTGACAATAATGATTTAAAAACAGCTGTCTTTAACGATATCACCTCTTGCAACAATTACATTTGTAACTCGTTTCATGATTTCAAATTTATTCATTTAAACATACGTAGCATAAACAGAAATTTCCTGGAATTATGTGCATTATTACAAAGCTTCACTCATGATTTTGACATTATCATTTTAACGGAAACTTGGTTATGTCACGATTTTGGATATGATATTAATGGATACAATAAATTGGTAAAAGCTAATAAATACAATAAATGTGATGGAATAGTAATATACTTTAAAAATAGCATTGATATTAGTGTAATAGAAGCTGAAATTGAGCACTGTAATTCACTTCATTTTAAGATTAAGCTTGATAAGAGTGAAATTTTTTCACCGCCATTTATAGATCCCCTAAAAACAATAAAAATGATTTCATAGACAATTTAGAGCAGTATTTATCCAATTTAGAAGGTTGTCGCAACCATATTATTGTTGGAGACATAAACATAGACATATTAGAAAATAGTATAGATTTAATTGGCAGTAAATATATGAATGTTCTCCATGAATATGGTTTTGTAAATTATTTAAATGCCATCACTAGGCCTTCAATATTTTCTGGCACATGCATCGATCATATATTTCTAAAAACTCAAAATAATTATAGTTTCATACCTGGCGTTCTATCTAGCGCTATTACCGATCATTATATTGTTTTTAGTTTATTAAAAATGTCTAACAATGAATATAATTCCAGGCCGTCTTTTACTCTCTCATCACAAAATATGCAACAAATTAATTATCCTGATTTGATTACAGATTTGCTAAAAGAAACCTGGGAATCTGTCTATAATTGTAATGATGCCAATGCCTGTTTTCAAATTTTCTACAATTTAATCATAAAGTATATAGATAAACATACTATTATAAACAGTAATCAGAAAATTTCTAATAAATCCAAGAAAATAAAACCCTGGATCACGGCCGGCATTATTAATTCTATTCGTACAAGAGACAAACTTGCTTTAAAAGTTAAAAAGAATCCAAGTAACGTACAACTAAAAATTACTACAGAGCATATAGAAATATGTTAACTCTTATCATTCGAAAAACGAAAATTAAATATTATGAATCCAAATTTGATAGATACAAAAATGAACCTAAAAAATTCTGGCAAGTTATAAATGAAGCTACAGATGTAAATGTACAAAATAAACAGCCAATCAAGGAGTTAAAAAACGATAAGGGTGAAATATTAAATTGCAGAAAAGAGATTGTAAACGAATTTAATAATTATTTTTCAGAGATAGGACACAAAGTTACTTCTAACATTAATAAGTCAAATTTTAACTCTTCTCTACAAAATGAGACACAAGATGAACATTTAGCTTCTTCCATGTTTCTTTTCCCTGTAACTGAAGATGAAATTATTATTTTGGTTAAGAAGTTAAAAAATAATGTTGCTCCTGGTATAGATGGAATTAAGAATAATACTTTCAAAATTATTATCAAATATATATTAAAACCCATGGTTCATATTTTTAACTTATGTTTTGTGCAAGGTATATTCCCAGATGTTTTGAAATGTGCCATAGTAATTCCAATATACAAATCTGGAGATAAAAATAATTTAAATAACTATAGACCTATATCTTTACTTCCAACATTTTCCAAATTGCTTGAAAAATGTTTAAAGAATAGATTAATAAATTATTTAGAAAAACATAAAATCCTCTCTAAAAATCAGTTTGGTTTCCGCAATAATATTTCTACTGATGATGCTCTTATTAATGTTACTGGAAAAATTATCAATGAACTAGATACTGGAAACAAATGTTTGGGTATTTTCTTGGATCTACGGAAAGCTTTTGACACTATCAATCATAATTTACTTTTGGACAAACTACATACTATTGGAGTTAGAGGTATAGTTTTAAAATTATTCCAATCATATTTTAGTAACAGAAGGCAAATGACCAAAATTGAAGATCAATTTAGTGAATACAAATATATTGATATAGGTGTACCGCAAGGAACAATTTTGGGACCTATTTTATTTCTAATATATGTTAATGGTCTGCTAAATATAAATTTAGAAAAATTTAATGGATCTATATATTCATATGCGGATGATACAGTAGTTATTTTCAGTGGTTTTTCTTGGCAGGAAGCATATAGAAATGCTAATATAGGTGCTAACATTGTTAAAACATGGCTTAATTCCAACTTCCTTTCTTTAAATATATCTAAATCAACTTTAGTTCCTTTTTCGTTAACAGCTGCCAGTGTTCAAAATTTAAAATTTAGCGATAAATATAGACTAATAATACACAGTGAAAATTGTTTAGATCCCAAAAGTTGTAAATGTCCACCTTTGAAAGAAGCCACGTATGTCAAATATCTGGGTATCATTATTGATCAGAACTTAAAATGGCCTCATCACATTACTTATCTTTGTAAGAGGCTTCGTAAAACAATTTATAAATTCGTTAATCTTCGATGCTACTTACCTATTAGAGTTCTACGAAATGTTTATTTGGCCATTATTCAGTCTATCATTCAATATGGTATAATTGTTTGGGGTGGAAGTACAAAAATTAATCTTAGTCCGTTAAATTTACTACAAAAACGAATAATTAAAATTTGTTTGAAGAAATGTTTCGATTATCCAACTAAATTAATTTATTCTGAATTTAATGTATTTAATATTGAACAAATTTATAAATATACGCTGTTAAAATTTTATCATAAAAATCGTAATAAGTTTGTATTACAGACACACAATTATGACACAAGACGAAATATTAATTCAACATTAGTAGAACCTAAATGTCTCACATCTGCTGGTCTAAAGCATAGCATAAATTTTGGCCCTCAGTTGTACAATGCTTTAACTAAATTACACCCAGAACTTCTAACATGTAACCCACTAACATATAACAAGAAAATTAGAAACGTGTTAATATCTTCAATTTGATTACATAAATTTATAGCCTATGTGTATGAATTAATCAACCTATATTATATTTGTATTCTATAATTTTGAAATATATATTAGTCCTACTTTTCACGTGCGATATTATTCTTCTATAGTGTTAATATTATATTATATAATTCCATTGCCGCTGTAATTATATTTTAGTTCCTATTTTATTTTACTTATATATTTATATTATTATTATTATTTATTTTAATATTATATCTGAACTGCGACCGAGCACGAGCGCTGCTCATTCGGTCTCAAATTTTGTTAATACTACTGTATCTTCTTTTTATATTGCTTGTATTATTTTATTTGTATTTCTCTTTGTTTGTTTTGTAATTATATTTCTTTATTCTGTATATTTGAAATAAATAAATAAATAAATAATAAATAAACTTCAATTCAGACTGCAGGTGACATTTTTGCGTATTTCCAAATTATTATCAAAATTGAAGATTTGTATTGTATATTTTTAGAAAATTTGACTCTTCAATTTGGACTACATTTGATATTTTTGCACATTTACAAATTATTAGCAAAACTGAAGATTTTTACTATATATATTTACCAAATTCGACTCTTCAATTTGGACTACAGTTCACATTTTGGATATTTCAAATAATTAGCAAAACTGAAGATTTTTATTTTATATTTTGACAAAATTTGACTCTTCAATTTAGACTGCAGTTGACATTTTTGTATATTTACAAATTTTTAGCAAATTAAAGATTTTTATTATATATTCTTACAAAAATTGGCTCTTCAATTTAAACTACAGTTGACATTTTTGCATTTTTCTGTCTACTATAATGATAGAAATATGAAAAATTGTCAACTGTAATGTAAATTGAAAAGTCAAATTTTGTAAACAGAATTATCATAAAAATCGTCAATTTTGTTAATAATTTGTCCACGTCTGTATAGCGTTGATGGAATTGGTGATAGTGATATTGTATTTCGCGAGATGATACCAAGGAATTCGCTATAAATTACCTGACATTTGATTTACGGTTGGAGAAATCCTCGGAAAAAAAAACCAAGCAGATAATAAGCCCAAACAAATCGAACCCGCGCCCGAGCGCAATTCCGGATCGGCAGGCAAGCGCCTTAGATGACTGAGCTACGCCGGTGCCTGTAGGGAGACAGGGATAACAAGGGAAATACAAAGACGAAAGGAGAACAAAGGGAAGAAAAGGAGACCAAGAGAACAATACAAAGAGACGCGCTGTCATTTTTTAGTGATGATGAATTCCCAATTTACTCTCTCCTCCCCCCATCACAGATATCTAGTGAGCAGAAAAACATAGTACATGAATGGTTATACAACTGTTGTGATTGTTTATTGTATTTCATTGTATTTTATGAGTTTTAGAAATCAATGAACACTTGAATATTCACCGAAGTGTGTATTTTATTGCCACATAGTTGCACTTAAATAGTAATATACGTTACAAGAGCGGTATGTTGACGTTTTCATGGTCGAGGAAAAGATTGAAAAAGCGAAACGTAGTTGAGCTTTTTTAATTTCCGAGAACATGAAAACAAACATACCGCTTGTGTATTGTACATTTTTTGTGCGAAGATCGTTTATTACATACCTGAAAGACGAATTTCTAATTAGTTGCAATGGAATCTCCATGTTGGTTTCTGTTTAATGACGCCAACTTCGGAACACCAATATATCTTTCTTCAACATTGTTGATGTAAAATGTTTTCTGTGTTTACTATACTCCAGCAGGCCGTGATATACGTGTATTTTTTTTCCCCCAGTGTATAAATGCGAACTTAAAACAAACGGTAAGGTTATGTAATGATTTATTTTTCATTTTAATATTTTAACAATATTATTTTTTTAACATATTGCTGTAATAACATCGGCATCTGGAATCTCGTTGATTTTTTCACGGCTTCCTTAATGTTACTTGTATCAAGGAATGCAATAAGTTTAGTGGAGTAGTAGACTTTACTTAATTTTTGCAAATATTTAAAAACAATAATTAACATTGCAATTTAGGTGAAATTGCAGTGGTAAGTTTCCAATTTATAATTAATACTATGTTAAACGTCTCTAAAAATAATATGTTAAAATCCTAAAGCAGTAAAATTAATGTCGCGCTTAAGCGGTAAGAAGAGGGAAATCGTTATGTGTGTTACGTTGGGAATACTGAATGTCGTATTTCACACTTACCGCGTATTGGTTCTGTGCGGAAAACAAGCAAATACGCACGATCTCGCACAAAAATTATATCGTCTTCATTACATGATTTTATTACTATGACGTACTTGAGTACTACGGAGTTTCAGTGCAGTAATTCTGCGTTTCCATATGTTGAAGAATCATTACATTGGTTTAATTAAATTAAGTTTTAATGTCACATACTTGTACTTAAAAAAATTATATTGTCTTCATTACATAACTTGAATTAAAATAAAAATAAATTCACATTCTCTGTTTACAGGTATCGAGAAACGAAGCCTTCACCTTTCTCCAACAGCGACGCAGTAAGGTAAGACTGTGACAAATTGAATTTAATATATTTTAAACTCTGTGCTATGGTTTTTCAGGATTTTGTGTCTTCTTTCTGAAACTGATAGTTTACTTAATAACTTTATTACATGTAATAATTTCTACACTGTCTGCATAGTATTACATCGAATAATATCTTAGTTTTGTGACTAGTAACTAAACTTAAAATTAGCCCTATTTGTTTTTCGTCCATTGCTGCAGTTCCCAAGAATCTATTTGAAGCGATGTTTTCATTCATTCCTGGTGTAGTAAGTGGCTGTCACTGTATGATGAATTATATCGCGGTTGTCATGTCATAAAAGTAAAATTAATACGCCGTGAGAGAATTTTTCTAGTACTTGTTTTCTACTTAATATTATTCACAACAGAAAAGTTAAACCGTTCCATATATTACAGCCACCTGTAGTCTGGGTCTACGAGGGTGAATGTGCAGTGTGGTGTATGTGGGCTCGTGAATGAAAGACTAGAGAAAATGATAGTTCGCGGAAGAAAGATCATTATTAGTGTTGAGAATTACATGCATTAGAATCTTAAAATATAAACAAGGAGATATGCACTATGTGTACCAAAATATACAACCTGAAAAAATAAACTCGTCTCATTCTAATTGTGATATAGGATTTCGAAAAATCAAAGCGCTCCCTGTGTAGCGAGAAATAAACTATAGGGACAGATAGAGGAGACGGCCTCTAAACAGAGTTGGGCGAGTAAATTATCTGTACGTATTTTATGTGAAATTTACATGTAAAATACGTAATGTACAAAACTGTTTTATACACGAAGTAATAAACTAACATTTATTGATTTTGACAATCGAAACATCAATTACTTCATTTCTTTTAAGTCCTGATAAGAAAAATGTCTGTTGCAACAGTTTTTTTGTGTGTGGTTTTGTACTCTACATTTTACATAGATTATAACATTTGTTCATACTTACTTTCATTCACTCCAATACTTAGAAAAATAGCAATGCTTTGCTTACTTTCAGTTTGTTGGGAAAACCCCATAATATCCTAACTAATTTATTTTTTTGGAGACTTTATATATATATAAAATATATAACTATATATATATATATATATATATAACATGAAAAACACAACTGATAGTGAATAAACCTAATATTAGCAACTAATATTACTTGTTAAATACATTTTGACAATTAAAATAAAATTAATTAAACTAAACAGTTTTTATTGATTTCCCCCCGAAAGTTTCGTTTTTTTGTCACTTGCTGGATTTAGAAATAAACGATTGTAATGATAAAGGCATTTTTATAGTATAACAGTTTAAGATAAATATTATGATTTGAATATAATACAGACGTGGACAAATTATTAACAAAATTGACGATTTTTATGATAATTCTGTTTACAAAATTTGACTTTTCAATTTAGACTATAGTTGACAATTTTGCATATTTCTATCATTATACTAGACAGAAATATGCAAAAATGTCAACTGTTTATTTTTTGGGAGACTTTAAATTGAAAAACACAAATTTTGTAAAAATATATAATAAAAATCCTTAATTTTGCTAAAAATTTATAATATGCAAAAATGTCAACTCCAGACTAAAGTGAAGAGTCAAATTTTGTAAAAATATACAATAAAAATCTTCAGTTTTGCTAATAATTTGGAAGTATCCAAAATGTGAACTGTAGTCCAAATTGAAGAGTCGAATTTGGTAAAAATATATAGCAAGAATCTTCAGTTTTGCTAATAATTTGTAAATATGCAAAAATATCAAATGTAGTCCAAATTGAAGAGTCAAATTTTCTAAAAATATACAATACAAATATTCAATTTTGCTAATAATTTGGAAATACGCAAAAATGTCAACCGTAGTCTGAATTGAAGAATCATATTTTGTAAAAATATATAATAAAAATCTTCAATTTTGCTAATAATTTGTCCACGTCTGTAACTCATGAAATGTAATAATTTTCCGAATTTTATGTGGTAAATGACTAATCATCAAAGAGTTTGGGAGTATGGCTGAATATACTTTTTGTATGTCAGAACATTAATAAACTTCTTTTTTCAGTCTTCGCTTCCACTGGTATTACTATCTTTATTGGTCGTAGGCCATGTTTACAGTTATGTGTAGAAACCTTTCACTTCATCCGGTATGAATTGCAAAATCTTCTTAAGAGCTCCGTTTTTAAACATTAATAACTGATATTCTCGAGTTATATGCTAGGTTTTTAAGCAGTTTAAACAGTAAATTTTCGTCACAAACTGAACAAAGACAGTCTAAAAATAAAAGTACTTGGAGGTATTTTACGTGTTTTACATTTATTACGTTAATTACGCATTATTTACGCGTATTTTACGGTAATGTAAATAACCTTTTTTACGCGTAAAATCCAACCCTGCCTCCGGGTGTGGAGGGTAGCTGCGAATGTATTGAATAAGCAGTCGCAGACAGCCAATAAAGGGGTGGTCCTC